>CAUYRT010068601.1:0-12334 GCA_963574885.1 Lepilemur ruficaudatus
TGCACCCGAATGTTTATAGCAGCACAATTCACTATTGCTGGGTCTTGGAAACAAGCCGAGTCTCTTCATTTGACAACAGAACACTTATGCTTTTGCTTCAAACTAATGGTTGACTCTGTCTTTCTTTTACACAAATATGACACAACAGTGTCACTCACACTTGTGACAGCAAAAAATATTAGTAAGAGTTTCAAATTTCAATAAAGTATAATATTTAATCATCTAGGGGTTTGCATATCAACCTGTCCTTGATTACATTTCCTTACAAATTGTAAACCATATGAAAAGTTGATAAAATACCACATACTTTAATGTGAACTTATGTTGTCATTAGACACTGCTTCCTATATGGGCCCATGCCAAACTTGACAAATAATTAAAGTCCAAATTCAGCTTAATTGGATAATTAAATGAATAAAACGGATAGAAAAAAATAACTAAAGAAAGGATGCTCCGAAACATAGGTTAATAGGAAGATTTAGCCTAAAATATGTTTCATATCATCAGTCTCCACATTTTCTGAATTACATTTTCAAACTCACTCCAGAGTTCAAGTTGATATTATTCATTGTTTCACTCTTTTATGCCCCTAGTCATTTGTTAATTTTAACCTGCAGTCATTTATTTATCTTGCAACACAACTACTGAAAGGATTTCTAGGGAAGTTCAACGTTTATTTTAAAAAGGGTATAAGAGAAGTTCAAATGAGGTCAAGATTGAAATTTTTCATACATTTTTATTGTCTGGAGTTACCAAAATTAATTGGATTCAACCAAAAAACCTTGATATTTGAGGAAAGCTAAAGCGAGGAGGAGCTAAAGTTTGCTGAATGTAGTGTCCACTGCTTGCAGAAAATTTGATGGTGTGCTTTGATGGAAAGTGTAGCTGGCTACTCAGGAAACAGAATGTGAAAATCAGGAGTCGTAACTTAAAAGCCAATAATAACTGAGCTCCATTCAGTAGATGTCAGGAAATGGGCTAATTTGACAAATATGCATTTTTAATAATTGTGTTCCTAGAAATGTGCAGTGGATATGAAAACAGAATTGTGGTCAGAAGAAAGAAACAAGTAAAATGAGGTACATCAAGTATGAGAAAGCTAAATTTTACATTGCTAAATTCATGAATGCTGGCTTTCTTTGGGGGTTAGGACTGTGTACCTGTTTTTATCAAGAGGGAGTGATGCTTAAAGAATGGAGATGATTAAGAATCAGTCATATTAACAGTTCTTGCTTTCCCAACTTACTAACTCATCTTCATTTTTCCCACCTTCTTTGTTAGTTGGAGTTGTTGGAGCGAATTTTCATTTGCAGAATAAGATGGGATAAACATTAACATAAATCAATACGAGATAATTATTATGTATGTCACACAGTCCAATATTCCTGAAATATGTTCAAATTCAAGGGGCAATGGAAAAAATGCAATAGTAAGGAGAACAAGTCAAGAATATTCACTCACTTCACCTTTTTTTTACTGACAGCTTGCTGATTTCCCATACATATGTGCGTGTATATATATGTGGGGGGGGTGTGTATGTGTGTACATATATATAGATAGATAGATAGATGAAAACTAGCTGAAAATATTAGTAAAAGCTTTGGAAAAGTACAAAGTTTTGACTTCTTTGCAAACAAAAACAACAGCATATTTTGGTTTTATCTCATAATAAGTATAGAACACTGGTTTTAACCAAAACATTATGGGACAGGAGTCAATAGTGGATCAGTGGGAAAAAGTTGCACTATTGTTACTCTATTGAAAATGCTAGCAGCCTATTTCTCTTATTCAATAGTCACTAATGTGATGGAAAAAAAATATAAAACTGTCTCTCACATGAAAACGTCATCTATTGTATATGTCTTAAAACATTCGAGGGTACTTAAATAACAAAAACAAATACACATACACACACACACACACATATATATATCACTTATCTATAGCCACACACACATAGACACAGTTATGCATGCACACATACGGAAACCCTAAACAAATTTATGTAAATTGCACGGCAAAATATTTTAAGTGAGAGGAATTTTTGTTTTGCATGTTTGCCCTCACAAAACAAACCGCATGGCCAGTTACTTGCTATTTCCCCACTGCTTGGAGGTTTCGAACCAGGACTCTTAGGTGAGATTTGGAGAAAAATACATTTATGCACATATCTACACAAATATGAAAACATAACAAAACACAACTTTATAGCTTAACTCACGACAAACTGAAGTAGCTGTTGGGCGTTTGACTTATATACGTTTTATCTTCCTACAATTTGGTCCAGCTGGGTGCAGTTTTCTGTGTTCACTCAGTATTTCTTGCAAATTAAATCAAGCATAAGCAAACACAAAATTCTCATTACATTCAGAATTTTCTCTCTTGTAACAATCACATAGGAAAAATTCGTATTTTCAAAAAAAGCATTTTACCAGAATTGACTATATTTGTGTATCATAACTCCTTCCATGTGGCCTCAAGGCTGTGCTGTCTCTAAAGCAATTCTCAACATAGTACATTCCCTGCTTGCTGTTGAAATTCTCTTACTCATGTCCCTTTCATGAGGGATACAGCTTAGTGGTGATAAAAACCGAAAGAGAGAGAGATGGAATAATTACTGGAAACATTTTATTGTTTGTTTGTGGAGCACCTATGCAAGCAGTCATAAGTCTTCACTCACACTTGAATACAATTTAGAACTTAAAATTGTGATAATAAATGTTATGGGTATTTCCCATTTTTGGAAACATTCAGTTAAGAATTCAGACTCACACAAACACACATAAAATCTCTCTCTCTCTCTTTCACACATACATACACACACATGCACACACACACATAATAGAAGTCAGTATCCTTCTTCTAAGTGTTCTCTATAAGGTAAACCCTGGGTAATTGAAAAAATCTCCTTGGGCTCAACAGCTACAGATAATGAATCTCCAATTTCATGTTAGTTCAAGCAAAGTTCATGGGAAGGACAGCATGTGTAATACTTCAATGCTGAACTGAATTAAAAAGGAAAAAAAAAATAGAAGTGTGGAAAAAATAATGAATGAAGCAAGAAAAATAGGAAAGAGAGTATTTGTACTGCTGTAAGTCAGAGGTCTCTAAAGGTAATCTAGGAAGTTCTGGGGTTCTCCAAGTTCAAAACTATTTCCATTATGATATTAAGCCACTATTTACTTTTTTCAGTCTCATTCATTCAAGAGAAGAAAGTAGGATTTTCAGAGGCTGCATGACTTGTACTTCACAAAAAGATTAAAAAAGAGTAGTTTCGATAATCCAGTTATGTTCTATTATCAGACATTATGAAAAGGAAAATTGATTTCACTCTTTGCGTGAATATTTATATTGAAACGATACTTATTTTACATACATGTGTTATTTATATTAATGTCTAGGGATGCATTATTGTTAAACTGACACATATTTCATAAAATTATTAATTTCTAATATAGTAAATATTGATAAATATAACCCATTTAAAATTTATTTGTACCCTCAGTAATGTTTAGTAATTTAAAGTTGTCTTGACCAAAAAGTTTGAGAAATGCCATACATTAATTTTTAAAATCTGTTGTAGCAAATAAAGTAGTTGAAAAAATAATTTTAATATAAAATTTTAAAAATGCTCACATCATTAACCACACAACTGATTGTCTTAGTATAATATTGTAGCTGGATATTTTCTGATTTTTTATTTAAAAATGTTCCCATCCATTTAGAGTCACCTTTAAAATGCATGATAAATGGATCTATAATAAATGATAAAATCAAGCAGAAGTATTGCGGTTGCCAAATATCTCAAGTCATATTTCTAGGTTCGCAAACAATTTGAACTATTAATATAAAATCAAGAAAAATTTTAATTAAGCCTCCATGAAAGTAAAACACATTAATATGGAGGGATATCATTCTGAAAAATAAATAGAGTTAAGGAAACACTAGTTTCCAACAACAATGGCCTTTCTCCTGAAGTCCAGACTAAGAATTATCCAGTTGACTTCTCTCTTCAATGTTTACTAGGCATCCTAAGCTTGACCTGAGCAAATAAAATTCTTTTACCCCTGCTCAAACCTATATGCTCTCCAGTTACTTCAATCTAAGTTTTACTATCATGTACTGAGCAGCTTAAGCAAAACAAAAAAGAACTTCCCCAAAATTCAGGGTAATCTTTTGTTTCATTTTTTCTATCATCCTAATAGCTAGCACATGGGAGACTCGTATCGTCTCCACAACTAAAATGTATCCATTATTCATCAATTTGTTTCCATCTTAACTATTGCCTCTTGGTATAAGCCAAGAACATCTCTTGCAAAACTGAAATTGTTTCCTCATTGGTCTCCCTGTTTCCATTTTTGTCCCACAAAACATCTATTGTCACACAACAAAAGATAATAAGCTTTTTCAAACATAGGACAGATTTTGTGAGTTTCCTGCTTTAAATCCTTTAGTGATTTCCTATTGATTTACAGCAACCCCCTTTTCCTCTTCCAAATTAGTTATCTGGTCACTCATGGTTATGTTACCCCACCCTTTTCCTTCCAATTTACCTATACACTTGTTTAATTGTCATCTTTCTCCATCAAGAGAAAATGGTATCTATAACAGAAAGAGCTATGGTCTTTGTTGTTCACATCTGTATCCAAGCATTAAAAAAAAAAGAAAAACTAGAAAATTATTTCTTGCAAAATTATCCACACAATTCTTATTTTTGTTCTACTTTGTATGAGACATTCTTCTTGGTACTGTTTATAGCAGAGGAGGGAAGAAGGATAAAATCTCAAACCTCATGAATGTCATAGATTTTTCAAATCATGTGTCCTCTTCTATTTTTGCTGGAAATATGGAAAAGATACAGACTCTGAATTTCAGTCATTCATTTTGGAAACTAAACAGAGGAAGACAGTCCAGACTAAGGCTGCTTGATGTACACTCACACCTCTGAAAGCCATGGGGGTATTATGATTCCCTTGATGTCTATAAGAGGAAAAAGAATTTAAAAAATGGAAAGAAATTGTTTTCCAGTTTTCGCTTGTTTTCTCCTTGTGTTAAAAATGATCAAAATGATAGTGTTACTAAACATTAGTGTTAAATGTTATGTGATATCCACCTTTTGTCACATTTTTGCCATTGAACTCTTAGAAATTTTCTTTCAGAGGGTATTCAAATTAAAAACTCTTCTGCTAAGATCGTTTGAACAATAAATTAAACATTTAAATGTGAGAAGAAAAAGGGCTCCTAATTTTTAAAGTGAGAATATTTCCTGAAAATTTATTTTTCAAATATCCTGCTGAATCCTAGCCCTAAGATTTTGGTTAACAATAACAAATAATCATTTAAAAATTTTGAGTATCTAGTTAAGTATGTGAAAATGGTAAAGACCTCTGAAAATGCTATCCTCTACAAACGGAACAAAGAAACTAGCAAAGATTACTAAAATAAACATATTCAGAACTCTGGATACTAACCAAGGGCTTGCTTCAATCCAAGAGGCATTGATTCAAGAAAGTGGGTTCATTCTATTAGGAATAGTGAGCATTGTGTTGTGTTTACCGGGCCTATTCCCATTCTCCTCTCCTGAGATCTGAAGTAGCCTTAAAAACAGCTTTCAGTCAGGGAGAAAAACAGCAGCCTGGCAGCCAGTGGAGGTAGCAGAACAGTATTTAAGTTTCTTCAAAACTGTATTCCTAAGGAATGGTTGTGATTTATCAACCACCTATCTGGTGGCTTCTGGGAAGGCACTACTTGCAAAGTCATTTATATTTAATCTGATTCAGAACTTGCAACTTATGAATAAACTTTTCCCCATGAGCATTTGTTTAAAAATCAGAGGTACATTTTTAACACTGTGGCTGACTGAATTAGTGATAACTCAGAGTTGTGTCAAAAAACAGGCTAGTCAAAAAGCTTGAAAGAAAAAAAAAACCTCGGGGAATATAAAATCTGTAGGGAGACTTGAAACTCTCCTACATATTACTGGGAATCTTAAGTGACAAGGGCATAAGTCATAAAAGATATAAAAAGCTTCTAAGGTCCACCTAAAGGCTAACTGTGAGGACTTACGAATGCAGGAAGTAATGGCTAAGGTAGAATTGTGAATTTTTTGTTTGAGTGTTGAGAAATTTTGCCCCAACATGGGCACAAAATGCCTCATTAAAGTTTTAACATGTATTGGTTTCAGGCATTTAAAGAAATTTATGTCCAATATATTAACTAACCACTAAAATAATCAACAGGAACTTCAGTGGCTACACATGGCAAAGGATATAGGCTCAACAGAATTCATTCAGAAAAGTCACTCAGCAAATAATGAAAACAATAAACAGAAAAAAAATATCCTGAGGAGATTTGTTTTTGAAAATCAGGAGATTCAAATATCCAGAGTGGCCACATTACACTATTTAAAAGTCAATTTTCAAAAAGAATTTATGAGACAAGCAAAGAAACAGAAGAGTACAGCCCATGTATAGAAGGAAAGAAACAGAAACTCTCTCTGAGAAAACCTAGACATTTCACGTATTAGACAAGGACTTTAAATCAGTTACTTTACATAGTTGTAAAGAGCTAAAGGATAAAGAACAAAGAGAAATATGAGAATGATTTCCCACCAAATAAAGAATACCAACAGAGATAGAAATTGTTTTAAAAAATACATTCAAATTCTGGAGTTGAAAAATACAATAACTAATTTTTTTTAAAAAAATTTACTAGAGTTGCTCAAAAACGGATTTGAGTTGGCAAAAAGAAGATTCATCAAACTTAAAGGTAAATAAATAGAGATTAGCCCTCTAAAGAACAGAAAGAAATATGAATGCAGAAAATAAAACATAGACTCAGTGACATGAGGAATACTATCACGTATCAAGCACATCCTTAAGGCAGTAATGGAATAGTAGAGATACAAAAATGGCATAAGACATGTAACAAACAAATAAAAAATAACATATGCAAATCTTATCTTACCAGAAATTGAATTAACTACAAATGGTTTAAAAATTCCAATTAAAAGTCAGGAATAATGAATTTAAAAAGTGGTTCTACTGTATGCTGTCTATAAGAAATGCATTTTATAATCAACAGACATAAATAAGTTGAAAATAAAAGTATGAAAAATAAGTGTTATGCAAACTGCAATCAAAAGAGTGTTGGGGTAGCTATAATAACAGACAAATTAGATGATAGAAGAAAAATGTTTCTAGAGATAAAGAGGAGAATTTTAAAATAATATAAGTTTTAATCGATTAGAAAGATTTAATAGTTATACACATATATGCAACTAAGAACAGAATTTCAAAATAATTGATATAAAAACTAATAAGATTGTAGGGGGAAATAGATGATTCAAAATAATAACTAGAAACTTCAATACCCCATTTTCAATAATGCAAAAACACTGGGTAGAATGTCAAGAAGGAAACAATGAGCTTAAACAACACTGTAAAGCTACTGCATATAACGCACATCTGTAGAGCACTCCACCCAAAAGCAGAATACATATTCCTCTGTCATGCACATGGAACATTCTTCAGAGTAGAGTACATTTTAGGTCATAAAAAAAGACTCAGTAAATTTAGAAAAATTTAAATCATTCATAAGCATGCTATACAACCAGAAAGTACTAAAATTAAATATCAATAATATAAGGAAATTTGGGGAATTCACAAATATGTGAAAATTAAATAGCACATTCTTAAATAACCAAAGAAATTACAAAAAGCCAAAAAGAAATTATAAGAGAAATTAGAAAATGTTTTAATGGTAATGAAAATGAAAGCACAACATACTAAACATGTGGGATGTATTGCAATGAGTGCTAAGAGAGAAATTTAAAGGTATAAATGCCTACATTAAAAAGGAAAAAGGATTTTGAATCAACAATCTGATCTCCACCTTAAGACACTAGAAAAAGAAGATCAAACTAAACCTAGAGGAAAGAGAAGGAAGGGAATAATAAACATCAGAGCATAACTAAATAAAATGGAGAATGGAAAAACAGTAAAGAAAATCAATGAAACCATATTTATTCTTCGACAAATCAATAAAATTGACAAAACTTCAGAAAGGATTAGAAAGATTTGACCAAGAAAAAAAAATTAGAAGACTCAAATTACTAAAATAAAGAATGGAAAAGGTAATATTACTACTCACCTGACAAAACTAAAAAAAGAATTATAAGAGACTACTATGAATATCTCTATGCCAACAAATTAGATAACCTACATAAAATAGACAACTTCCTAGAAAGACCAACCTGCCATGACTGACTTAAGAGGAAATAGAAAATCTGAATAGATCTGTAACAAGCCTATACCCACAAAGAACAAGCACTACTGAATCATACTAAATGTTTAAAGAAGAATTAACACAATCATTCATAAATTTTGCCAAAAATAGAATAAGAATATTTCATGATTCATTCTATGAAGCCGGTGTTACCCTAATACTCAAAATAGAGAAAGATATGACAAGAAAAGAACACAAGTATTCTTCATGAACATAGACACAAAAATTTTCAACAAAATGCTAGGAAACTAAATCCAGCAGAGCAGGATATAAGAAGGATTACACATCATGGCTCAGTGTATTTTATCCCAGGAAAGAAAGTACTCTCTTTTCCAGTGCTTTCACCTTGTCTCAAATTAGCTTTTGTGTACAAACTTCTATATTTTGTTTTATGTATTTTTTTCAAATATGATTTTGTGATGTCAAGTTTTTAGGTTTTTTTTACTGCTAAATAAATTTTGATTTCTGTAATGAAATTTTTGTCTTATATATTCCTTTCATTGTCTTTTTTAGTTCAGTTCTATCACTTATTTTGCACTATGATCATTGTTTTGGAATCTTTGCTTTTCATCTCACTGGGTCACATAAATTTCTTTGAGAATATATGCATAATAGGAATGATGCCTAATATTTATTGAACATATAAATTATTTCTTTGGATTTAAGTGAAAAAATTTCACTATCATTAGATAATTTCTGATTTCAAAAATATTAAAAGTATATCATGGATTTAATAAGAAGAAGTACGATATGCTAGCTGGTCTGTTACATATTTTTTATTCTGGCATTCAATCTATAACACTGCTCTGAAATAATGGTCTCAAGTACATAGGTGAAGAAACTGGGAATTATATAGGGGAAGAAGACGGTAAGAATTACAATGAAGACTTGGAAAATTATCTGCTAAATGCCAAAGTAGATGATGTTAACATTCCCAGGTGACAGGAAAAGTAACTCTCCTTCTCCAGGACTCCTCTCTACCCATCCACCACCATCTCCCCCAACCCCTCACATCTGCAAAGAAAGAAACTGGTATGATCATGTACTAAATTCTTAGCTCCATATCTCTGTTGGTTGCTTACCTCTGCATAGAAAAGCCAATCCGAAGTCAAACAATGTTGAAGAATACAGTTAAGATATTTTGATTTTCTTAAATATACTGAGGACTTAGATGTATAACTCCCACGTATACCTCTCTGCTAAGAACTGCGAAGCCCAGAGTCAATCTTGAAAAGCTGTTCTGGACCCCCATACCATGGCACAAAAAAATACATTTCTGGATAACTGACAATCCTTGGGACTCAGGAGAGGAAAACCAATGGAAATGTATATAAAACACAAACTAAATAGAGGAAGTTATAGCTACATAATCAGTCTTAGCATTAAAGGGATTAGTTTCCAATAAATAAGGCGACTTTCAGTTTTGTGATTCTGAAATGTTCATAGAACGAATGGAAGATTCTAAACCCATATTTAGATTACCATGTTACCACCAGCCAACAAGACTCTTACAGTTATACTTCATGTTACTTATACAAAAATAGGTATGATGCATGTGCTATTTTAAACCATATGACTTTGATCCAATATTATACCCTCGTGTCCTCCTCCTGTCAGAGATAGATACACCACAATGGTTTGATTTACTGTAAAGCTGTTGTTTTACTTAATTACTTTGCACCAATTTATAGTATTAATAAGTTTATTTTAGTTTAAATAATTCTGTTTTAAATGTCGATAAGGCAAATGAAAACACTGATCTATCAACAGGACCTGTATATTGGTAACATCAGAGAGAAAAAACTAGGCTAGGTTGTGTGTGTGTGTGTGTGTATAAAAGCATGGGATTGTTGAATTTGTGAATCAGGCAGAATCAATTTTAACTTCTTTAAAGTACTCAAAATTGCACTGACATGGACTAAAATGATGGCCTTTGCTATCATTTGGCCATTTGAAGTCTCAGGGAATTACAGGGAGGCCGTTTAGCAGAAAGTGACAGAGAATGGGCTTTGAAAGCAGGTAGGACCAGATATGGACATTGCAAGACATATCTGGGAGTATCTGATAAGTGGCTTGACTTTCATAATCTTCAATTTAATTTAACCTCTAAAACAAAAGCAATAATATTATACATCAAAGTTTTTGTGAAAATTAAATGGGACAAAAAAACGCAAAGTACATAGGCTATCACATAGTGTTCTGTGTATATTAGCTTTCTTTTATATGATTATTTGCATACTTTTCTATTATTTGCATTTAATTTTGTATGGCATGTCCTATTGGCAAATATCAAAAAGATCTTAAGGCTTTCCTCTCATTTTCAGTCAAGGTCAAGCTTTATGACACAACAGAGAACAGCCATTCCATCACTAAAAAAGAGTTGATTTCTTTAATTTTTAATGCCATAATTGTAGGACATCTTTTTACTGCAATAGCATCATTCAGTTCTCTGTTGCTACACTATGTATTGCAACTTTCTATGCAAATTGCATTCATATGTGCACATCAAACACAGAAATGTTATCATGCAACTTCTCAGCTCAAAAAAGGAACCCTACTTTCTTAAAGCATAAAACTTAAAGTTTAAACCCTTTAAAGTAGAATTTAATTTTCATCTCAACTTGGCCCCAATCATGCTTGCCTTAGATTTCATTATATCATTCCCGCTCCCATTCCCTTAACATATGGACAGTAGAATTTTAGTAGGATGATTTGGGAAGATTTAACTGGTTCAATATAAAACTTTCAGGCAAAATGCTCAAAAGTAAAGCCTAAGAATAAACATCTCTGCAGTGTGTGTATTATATTCTCAAATATATAAAATATCCATTAAATGTTATGAAAAGATATTTTATCATTTTACTTTATACATATTATCCTCCGAAATTAGAAGAAAATCAATTCACTTGTTCTTAAATAGTTCTTCCTCATGCAACTCAAGACTCCTCTAAATTTGTAATTTAAGGCTAAATTGTGACTAAAACGTAATGACCTTAATGTGTGTAAAATTCACAAAATTTCTTCAAAATATTAATATGTAAACCTATTCGAGTTAATATTAAATATTAGTATTTTTCTATAAAATAAAGTCAATTACTTTATATTTATTCTTTAAAGTGGTTAGTCAGTTAATTTTGTTCATTAAAAAGAGCAAATTGTTGGAGTTCTCTACTTTAAAATGGCAATCTTGCCTTGACATGTACATAATGACCTCTCACCACCACATCTTTAAATTACTGAAATGATTAAAGACACTTATACTCCCTACCTATTTACCTTTATAAAGATCTGAACAAAATATACACTCTTGAAATTCTGAAAAAAAATTGATATATGTCATACAATTCTATTTATTTACGTAAAATCTCCTAAAATAAGAAAGAATTATGAAAAAGAGCATTCGAATTTAAATTAAATAAATGTCAAAGCAAAACAATAACAATCAAACAAAACTTGCTGGAGGAAAATAATGATGAAATTACTCAGCAAAATTTAAAAAAAATCTTCCAGCTTCTAGGCAGAAATGGGCTGAAGAGAGCAATGGGAAAGAGAGCCAGTGATGAGTACAAACACGCAGTAGTCACACACCTCTGTGGCTTGCACACAGAGATGATTTCATGTTATGAAAACACGTGGAGCCATCAGGTTGCCCCTGGAGTAGGCTAAGTGCTGAACAGAATGGGAGTACTCCAGACATTATTCCCAGGGTTGTCAATTATGCAAAGTGGAAATAGGAGCTGCTTCTCTTGAATAACTCTCACTAGCATAATAAGCTAGGAAACAAACTTGTGAGCGTATAGGTGAGATATATCACAGCTATGCCTTCTAGATGCATAAACACTAATTGTGGATAATATGCATACTTCTCCTAAATCTATAGAATTGTGAATACGTCAGATAATTATGGAATAAAGAAATTTCCTTTCATAATAGTTTTACATCCTTTGCATTGATTAAAGATCTTGAACTCGCTTTGTATTAAAGGTAATATTCAAATATTTAAATTATGCCTTATTCTATAAACTATCCATTTGTATATGTATACATG
>CAUYRT010068604.1:0-22248 GCA_963574885.1 Lepilemur ruficaudatus
TGTGCCGTCTCTGCTTTGCTTCCTCCAAAGCTGCACTGTGCAATATGGTACCCACCACCACACGTGACTATATAAACTTAAACTAATTAAAATGGGATAAAATTGAAAATTCAGTTCTTCAGTTGCACTGGCCACATTCCAAGTGCTGAGTAGCCACATGTAGCTAGCGGGGATCATTTTGGATAGCATACAATGTTTCTATCATTGCAGAGAGTTCTGTTAGAGCTGTTCCTAAGCCTCCAAAGCCACTCAGCTGTGTGTGCACACCACCCAGATGTGGGAGGGAGCTCACACCCATGGGCGCTCCCCCCACCCAATGGGGGATGGGAGCTGGTGGTAAATTCCTCATGAACCCTGAGAAAATGAATTACTGTTGTTCGCCCACAGCCTGTTGTGCTGTGTCAGGGCAGCCCTAGCAAACTAATGCCTCCACACTGCCCTGAGGAGTGGTTCAGAGTCCTTAAAATGATTCAGAGTCCCCTGAGGCCTGGTAACATCCGCTGCCAACTTACACCCTCAGCTTTTTCCCTCCTACCCTTGAGCAATGGGGAGTGTAGGTCAATTCATCCCAAGCCAAATTATCAAAAACAATTTGCCAAAAATCAGTCGTCCAGCTAACGGTCAATTGGCCAAAATCATGAGATCTTAAACAGAGTGTTAAATGAAGTTTAGCTTAAAGCTGCCTCCTTATGTATTTCAAGTTTGGCCTAAAGGTTTCTTTATACATGCTGGCCTGTAGCCTAACTGAATGTGTAAACAGACTGTAACCCCTTCTTATAACAAGTAACTGCATCCCAGCCAATCACAGAAGCCAGACTTCAGCCACTCACAGGCGGCCAGCTGTTCAAACAGTATTGGAATAGGGCAAAGTGTAACCAGTCCAGCTGTTTCTGTACCTCATTTCCATTTTCCTGTCCATGAATTCTTACTGACCACGTGGCAGTGCCAGTGGCAGTTCCAGAGCCTGCAACTCTCTGAACCTATTTTATGTGGGGCAGGGGTGGGGTGTGGGGTGGGGAGTTGCCCAATTTACTAATTGTTCTTTGTTCAATTAAACTCCGTTAAATTTAATTTGTCTAAAGTTTTCCTTTTAACAAGAGTCCAGGCCAGTTCATGCAGGGACCAGGGCTAGGGTGAGGTGGGGGATTTGTAGTTTTCAGCCTAAAATCTTACATGTGTTTTGTTAGATTTATACCTAAGTGTTTTATTTTTTTGAGGGGAGGGCAATTGTAATTGGTGCCATGTTTTTAATTTTGGTGTCCATGTGTTCATTGCTAGTATACAGAAATGCAATAGATTTTTGTATATTTATCTTGTGTCCTGCAACCTTCTGAACTTTGTTATTAGTCCTAAGGATTTTTTTTTTTGGTAGATTCCTTGGGATTTTTCTATATGTAGACCATCCTGTCATTTGTAAATAGTGACTATGTTATTTCTTCCTTTTTGATCTGTGTATGCCTTATATTTCCTTTCTTGCCTAATTGTACTTGCGTAGATGTTCTTTATCAAGTTGAGGAAGTTCCCTGTTATTTCTAGTTCTATGAGAGTTCTTTTTTTAAAATCATGAATAAGTGTTGGATTTTGCAAGTGCTTTTTCTTTATTGATAATATGACCATGTCATTTTTCTTTGATAGCCTGTTAATATGGTGAATTACATTGGTTGATTTTACAAATGTTGAATCAGCTTTGCATACCTGGAATAAACTATATTTGCTCAAGATGTATTTTTTAAAATATATTGCTAAATTATATTTGCTAATATTTTATTAAGGACTTTTGCATCTATATTCATTAGCGATATTGATGTGTAGTTTTCCTTTTGTTACAATGTCTTTGTCTGATATTGGTGTCAGTGAAATAGTGGCTTCATGGAATGAATTGGAAAGTGCTAGTAGCTTCTTTTATTTTCTGGTAGAGATCGTGTAGAATCGATTAATTTTTCTTTAAACATTTGATAGAATTCTCCAGCGAAACCATCTGGGCCTGGAAACTTCTTTTCTGGAGAGTTTTTAAATTAAAAATTCAATTTTTTGTGAATTGTGTGAGTTGAGTTTGTACTCATGTGAGTTGTGGTAGTTTGTACTTTTCAAAACATTGGTTTCATTTAAGTTGTCAAATTTATGTGTGTAGAGTTGTTATAGTATTCCTTTATTATTATTCTTTTGATGTCTGCAAGGTCTGTAGTGGTATCTCTGTTTCATCTCTGATGTTGGCGATTTATGTCTTCTCTCTTTTTGTTTTTGTCAATCTTCTTAGAAGTTTGTTAATTTTAACGTCTTTTCAAAACACCAGCTTTTTGTTTAATTGATTTTCTCTATAGTTTTTCTGTTTCTAATGTTAATGATTTCTGTTCTTCTGCTTTCTTTGGGTTTATTTTGCTTTTTTCCTAGGTTCTTGAGATGGTAGCTTAGATTGTTATTTGAGAGTTTTACTCTTTTCTCATGTAAGCATTTAGTGCTATAAATATCCCTCTCAACATTGCTTACCTATGTCCACAAACTCTGTTATATTATATTTTCATTTTCGTTCAATTCAATGTATTTTAAATTTCCTTTGAGACTTCCTCTTGACCCATGATTTTTAAGAAATGTGTTATTTAGTTTCCAAGTATTTGGAGGTTTTACTGTTTTCTTTCTGTCATTGATTTCTGCTTTGATTCCACTGCAGTCAGAGAACACACCCTGCATGATTTATATTTATTAAAGTTTGTTTTATGGCATAGGATGTAATCTATTTGGGTATATATTTTTGTGGGCACTCTTTCAGAATGTTTTCTCCTGATGTTGAGTGGCATGTCCTATAAGTGTCAATTAAATCCTATTAGTTGATGATATTATTGACTTTTTCTACATCTTTGCTGATTTTCTGACTAGTTGTTTAGTCAATTGTTGAGAGAAGGTATTAATATCTGTAACTATGGTTGTGTATTTGCCTATTTCTCTTTTCAGTTCAGGCAGTTTTTGTCGCACATATTTTATAGCTCTGTTGTTTGTTTCATACACATTTAGGATTGCTATGTCTTCTTGGTAAATTGACCCTTTAATATTTATGTGGTGGTCCTTTCTGTCTCTGGTAATTATTTTCTCTCTGAAGTCTATCTTATCTAATATTAACATATAAGATATATTGCTTTTTTAGGTTAATGTTTGCAGTTCTTCACTTCAGTTCTTCCATTCTTTCACTTTCAACCTACCTATGTCATTACATTTGATGAGAGTTTCTTGTAGAGAGCATATTTGGGCCACTCCGCCAATCTCTGTCTTTTAATTGATGTATTTAGACTACTTACATTTAATTCAATTATTTATGTTGGGGCTTGAGTTTACCATTTTATTTTTCATGTTTCTTCTCTCTGTTTTCCATTTTTCTGCCTCTCTGTAGGTTATTTGAACAATTTTTAGAATTCCATTTAATTTATGATGTTTTTGAGTATGTCTCTTTGTATGGCTTTTTAAGTGATTGATGTGGATATTACATTGTATATACATAATTTATAACAGTCTACTAAACATTTCACCAGTTCAAGTGAAGTGCAGAAACCTTTCTTCCCTTTATGTTCTTTCACTCACCCCCTTTACAATATTATTGTCAAAAAATATTTCTTCTACATACATTTAGAAACATATATGATAGGGTTACAATTTTTGAATCAGCCATCAGCCATAATTTAGAAAATTCAAGAGAAGAAAAATATTGCATTTACCCATATCTTTACTCTCTCTTATTTATTTTTTCCTTCCCAATATTTCAAATTTCCTCCTTTATCGTTTCCTTTCTGTTTAGAGAACTTCCTTTAGCCATTTTTTTAAAGTAAGTCCGCTGGTGACAAATTCTCTTTGTTTTCCTTCACCTAAGAATGTCTTGATTTTCCTTCATCCCTGAAGGATATTTTTGCTATTAAAGTTTTTATATAGAATTTTGGGTTGACAGTTCTATTCTTACTGGAATAGAAAAATGTGGTGATACTTCCTTCTGGCCTTCATGTCTTCTGATGGGAGATCCAAGGTCATTCGAATTGTTTTTTCCACGTAGGTGAAGTATTGTTTCTCTCACTGCTTTCAAGATTGTCTTTTCTTTAGTTTTCAGAAATTGACTATGCTGTGTCTTGGTGTAGATATTTTGGGCTTTATTTTGTTTGTGGCTTGCTGAGCTTGCTGACTCTGTAGGTTTATGTCTTTTGCCAAATTTGGCAGTTTTCCGCCCTCACACCTTTCGAGAGATTTTTCAGGCCCATTCTCTTTCTTCTCTTCTTCTGGGTCTCCAATGTTAGATATGTTGTTCCAGTTCCATAGGGCATTGAAGTTCTGTTCCATTTTTCAAAGTCTATTTTCTCTCTGTTGTTCATATTCGGTAATTTATATTATTCTATCTTCAAGTTCACTTATTCTTTCCTTTGTTCTCTCTTTTCTGTGGTTGAACCCATCCACTGAGTTCTTTAATTTCATCTATTGTATTTTTCAGTTCTAAAATTTCCAGTTGGTTCTCCTTTATATCTTCTTTGTCTTTGGTAAGACTTTCTTTGCTGAGACTTTCTATTTATTCATTTGTTTCAAGTGTGTTTGTAATTATTCTTGGAAGCATTTTTATGATGGCTGCTTTAAAATTTTTGAGTGATTTTTCAGCCTTTTGTCAGGAGTTCTTTGTCAGGTAATTGAACTCTCTCTGTCATATCAATGTTGGCATGTATTGATTTTCTTCTTTTCATTCAAGTTGAGATAGTCCTAGTTTTTGGTAGGGTGAGAAATTTTTGACTGAAGCCTGGACAATTTTGTATTGTGTTATGAGACTCCGTATCTTATTTAAACCTTCTCTTTTAGCTGGCTTCCTCTCATACTACTCCAATAAGGTATAGCAGGGTTCCACCTTATTATTTCCAGGCGAGTAGAAGTCTAGGTTCTCCATTTGACCTCTGTTGACACCCAGGAGGGTAAGAGCTCCTTGTCCTGCCCTTACAGGGCAGGGGCAGGAGTCCAGCTGCTCAGTAGGCTTCCATTGATGCCTTCCTGGCTGGGAGGGCTAGGAGTGCCTCATTTTTGCTCCCCTCTTGGCCTCCAATGACACTGTGGGCTTGGTGGCCTCATTATCACAGGGAAGTGATGAAATTTCTGACTCAGAGACAGTGAGAGGTGCCTCATTACTGTCTGATGGAAGCCCAGGCTCACCACAGTCCCCATGGATACTGTGGGTGATGGGGGGCTCTTTACCACCCCACGGGGATGAAAGTTTCCTATTTAACCTTCCCTGATACCACTCTGGGTGCCTTGTTACAGCTGGTCTAGGTGATAGAATGGGATCCTCACTCACCTTCTGCTAAAATGGGTGGGGCAAGACGTAGTACTTTTCTGTGGAGTTTGGCTGAGGTTGTTGTCTAAACATGTTCTGCCTTGCTAGGTTGCTCCCTTCCTACTCCTTTGGATAGACAGAACCAGCTTGTGTTGGGGCTCTTTTGTCATGCCTGAGGATGTTTCTGGATTGTTAGCTTCTTCAGTTCCAAGCTCAGGATATATGAGGCAAAAAGAAAACCCAGAAAGCTCACCACCATGATGTTCCTTAGGATCCCAATGTCCTTGGCTATTTTGCCTTCTTCTCTCCACCCTTCAGAATTTAATGTTTATTTTATAGGTAATGGCCAGGTCTTTTAGTGGTAAACAGTAGGAACACTAAGGAAAAGCATGTCTATTTCATTTTCCTGGAAGTATAAATCTATAAATTAAATTTTAATGCAATATTTTTAAAAATCAAAATTAATGCAAAAAAACCCCAGGATGAACAAAATACAAACATTTTAAATAAAGACAGGATCAGTATTATTGCCTTATGCTCCAGTATGGCCTGCCACAGCACCATTACTCATTCTAACTCTATTTAAAATGTTTTTATTGTGTTCATCCTGGACTTTTTGTATTAATTTTGATTTTAAAAAGTATTGCATTAAGGCTGGGAATGGTGGTTCACATCTATAACCCCAGCACTTTGGGAGACTGAGGCAGGAGGTTCGCTCGATACCAGGAGTTTGTGACCAAATGGGCAAGACAGAGAGACCCTGCCTCTACAAAAAATTAAAAAATTAGCTGGATGTGGTGGTGTATACCTATAATCCCAGCTACTTGGGAGGCTGAGGTGGGAGAACTGCCTGACCCCAGGAGTTCAAGGTTGGTTACATTGATCACACCACTGCACTCCATCTTGGGCAACAGAGCAAGATCCTGCCTCTGAAAAAACTTTAGCATTAAAATGTTTATCAGGATTTTTGAGATTTTTGGAGCCCTCTAAATTTTATACCTGAGGCAAATGCATCATTTCCCTCACCCTCATCCTGGCCTTCATTCATGTGGCCTTTGAAATTACCCAGCCTGGCGTGACAGCAGCCCTCTGGCTAGGGAAGTGTGTGTTTGTGATGAGTCCAGCTGCCCGCTTGCTGGTCAGGAGGCCACCCCTTCTGATGCTCTGCCTGAGGGCTGTGGTCATAGCAGCCTTGTTAGAGGAGGACTTGGGGGTACATTCCCAGCTCTTTCAAGGGTGGAAGGCAGGCATGTGGGGCTGGCACAGGGATATCCCCTCTGCCTGCAGTGAGACCCGAACTTCAAAAAATCCTCCGCCAAAACAATTTTGCAACACAAATTGCTGAAACTTCGTAAGTAGAATAGAAACAACTATTTAGCGAATTGACCACCTGGTAAATTGGTCATTTGGAAATTGATTTTCTATGCATTTAAGTGTCCTTAGAGAGGACATGGTAGCCAGAGGCCTGAGGTCATCTTTGGGGACTTCCCTGTCCTCCAAACCATGCCCTTCCTGAGCCTTCATCACTTTGCCCGCACCCTGACACGTAGGCAGGAGGTAATTTCAGAATGCCCAATTTCCTTGTGAAGGAAATGAAGGGGACAAAGTGACAGCAATTGAGCAGCAGGGCGGTTAGGGAAGACCTCTCCAAGGAGGTGACGGTGAGCTGGAACAGGAGGCAGCCATGAGAAGCACATGCCCAGCAGAGGGAGCAGCAGAGGCAAGGGCAAGGGTGGAGGTTGCAGGGGGGAACCAGACCTGGCTGGAACTCTGCCTCGGCCACTTCTGAGCTGTGTGCTCTTGGCTGGGGCGTGTGGCCTTTTGGAGCCTCAGTTTTCTCATCTGTAAAATGAGGATAATAATACCCTCTTCTAAGGGCTGATGTGAGGAGAAAAGAGTTATGAGCCAAGCATGGCCTGTTATTCATTTCTTAATTCATTTCTTAATTCAATCAACAAATATTGAGCTCTCCTACTGAGCATGAGGTTGCATTCTAGTCACTGAACAAAACAGGCAGAAATCGCTGCCCCTGTGGAGTTAGTAGGAAAGACAAACAATGAATAAAATAACTAGGAAAATATATGACATGTCAGATGTGAATTCGTGAAGGGGGGAATGAATCCTGGGAAAGGGGCAGGGAGCTGGTGAGGGGCTGTAAGTTCAAATAGGGTAGTCAGGGAAAGCCTCGCTAAGCAGGTGATATCTGAGTGGGGATCTGAAGCAGGCAAGGGTGTAAAAGTATTACGGGGTGGACAAACAGCAAGGGCAAAGGTCCTGGGGCAGGAATGTGCCTGGTGAGATTGAAGGAGGCCAATGTGATGGGAGCAGAATGAGTGGGGGTGGGGGAAGTAGAAATGAGCTCAGAAAGGCCATTGTATGGGCTTTTTCTCAGAGTGAGGTGGGAGCAGGGGAGCGACATAATCTGCCTTAGGTTTTAACATCTCAGTCTGGCTGCTGTGCTGAACAGACACTGCAGAGGGATGGGCACGGGTAGAATCCAGGAGACAGCGAGGAGGCAGCTGCAGGGAGTCAGGTGAGATGCTGCGGGTTTGGACCAGGGTGGTGGAAGAATTGGTGAGAAATGGAGTTCTGGATTTATTTTGAAGGTAGATCCGATAGGATTTGCTAACGAATCAGATATGGGGCATGAGAGATCCTCAGGGGAGTGAACTTGTCCAGCCCTTGGGATCCTGGAAACCTCTGCAATGGGATTTTGTGCCCCTGATGGTGACACTTGTCCCCATGCTCCAGAGATCAGCCACCAAACAGGAATTGTGGTAACAAGTGGCTCTGATTGCTTCTGGTGTTTGCATCAAAGAAAACCCAGCTCTTTTTATAAAAAATACATTAGAAGGAGCAGCTCTGTGGGAACAGCAGGCAGAGCTAGAGAGCCAGGAGCATGCCATCATCTCAGCGCCTCTCTGGTGCAGGCGAGGGAACGAGCTGGGGACTGCCTGATCCCCACAGCCCGCAGCCCTCAATGGGGCCAGAATGGGACGCAAATTGGAAACAGGGCAGGGGCTTCACCCAAATGCCTTCTGCAGGGCTGGCACCCTGGGCTGCTGGGACTACAGGCTGCTGCAGCCACAGCTGCCCCTCACAGCCACGCTATCTAGGACCTGCCCTGGACCACTGGGAACTGCTCTGCCCAAGGGTTGCCCCCCCACCCCCAGGGCAGCCACGGCCAACCAGGACACAAGGTTGGACTGCGTCCATTGCAACCACTCTGCAGGCCAGCTTCTCCCTCGGCTGCATCCGACCTTCCTGCCTTCCTCATGGAGTAGTAGCTCCTGAGAACGCCCCACCCCGTCACCCAACCCTGTCTCAGAATCTGTTTCCAGGGCACCCGATCTAAGACGAGTGCATGCGGGGGTGCGCGGTTTCTGCTATCTTCACTTGGAGGTCGCCAGGGCAATTCTTTCTTGACTTGTCCAGGACTGAGTCCATTACCCTTCCTCGCCCGGCTCTGGCCTTTCTCATCCCGGGAATAGCGGTATCACCCACCTGGGTGCCCAAGCCAGCGGTGGCTGTTGACTCAGTTTCTTGCCACGTCGGCCTCTTCATGGGAAGCTCACAACATGGCAGGTGGCTTTTGTCACCTGAGCACTGTGGAAGCAAGAGAGACAAGAGAAGGCCAGAAACAGGGAAGCTGGAGTCCTCTAACCTCATCTTGGAAGTGACATCCCGTCACTTTTGCAATGTCCTACTCATTAGAAGTGAGTCACTGGGCCTGGCTCACATTCAGGTGGGCGGAGGACCACGTAAGGGCACCACCATGTAGTCCCTCTTGGAGGCTGCTCGCCGCATTCAGGTACCACCCTCGCCCTGCAGGTCGCCCCCAGGCCACCGTGATACTCAGAGACCTGCCGCCGGCACATCTGATTGGCCCAGGCGATATACCTGACAGTGAGCTGGGCCAATCAGACTTTGGAATGCTGCTGCTCTGCACTCGAATGGGGACCGAAGCAGGAACCCTGCGGTGTCCCTGTCGCTCCACAGAGGAGCCGGGAAAAACCAGTCTGCAGCGAGGCGCGGGAAACAGAGGCAGGCAGGGGCGGTGGGGGGGGCAAGCGTTGGCGTCCCCGAGGGGGGCGGAGAACCCACGAGAAGCGGGTCTGGGCCTGGTCGGCGAGGAGGCTCAGCTGGGCCCTGGCCGTGTCCCCTGAGAGATGCTCTGTCCTCACAAGAAGTCGCTCCCTTTTCTCGGCATCCTCCTCCTTTTGCGTCAGCTATTTTGAAGGGATTTTCCTTCCCTCTTGCAAATGAAGAGACTTGGGAAGGAAAGATAATCTCTTTTTTCTGTCCGTCCCCTTACTCTTTAACAAGTCTTTTTGAAAAATGTCAGCCCCTCGCTCGCCGAGAAAAGGGACAGGGAGGCTGGCATTTGTTGGTCTCTCACTGTGCCCCAGCTGTTGGGCTGTTCATGGGCATTCTCTCAGAGGATGAGGGAGGGCTGCCGTCACCCCGTTTCACAGAAATGCAAAGTTAGGTTAAACTCAGAGAGCTTAAGGGACTGGCTCCGAGGTGGCTCAGCTGGGATGCCCTCCCAGGCTGGCCTGACTCGGTGGGTCCCTTTGTTCCGCCAGATGCTGGCACCACCATGGTGCCTTTATCCATGATGGAGCCTGAGGGTCACAGGGGCACACAGATGCCTTTTGTCACTGCTTAAGGGGATTATCTTCTGCCCCTCCTCCCTGTAACTGTCACGGGCTGCATTGTAATAAAGAAAAGCAGTCACTCACAGGGGCTCCGAGCTTCCTGGAGTGCCACTGCCCCCACCTCCAGAATTTTGTCTCATTCATTTCTCCCATCCAACAATGCCTTGCTTCACATGCTCTTTAATAGGCTTCTAGAAAGTTCTTTCTTATATCTACTTCACATCCCTCATGATGCAATTAAGATCCCAGACAACACCGCTGGGTCAAGGAGGAGAATGTGCTGGCATGGAGTCATACAGAATGGAGTCCACACCCTGTTGTCACCTATGGGCTGTGGAACTGTGGTCAGAGATTGGGCCTCTCTGAGTCTCACTTTTCTTAACTGTAAAATGGGAATATAAATCTTACCCTAAGGAGTTTTTGTAAGAATGAAATAAGTAAAAGTGAAGTCTTTAACCTCACGCTTAGCACATAAGAGCCTAATTCATTGTAGTTGCTTTTGCTATTATTGTAGTTTCTTTTGTCCTGGGAGTTCCTGGTAGGAGGGAGACCTTATGTGCCCGTCTCCACCAGGGCTTGATGTTCTCGGTCTGGCGGCTACAGCCCAACACACCCCTGAACCCTTTAAAATGCCTCCTCAGCAAGGCGAACCTCTCTCCGGGAATTCCAGGGCAGGATCGCTAGCTATGAGACCTCCTCTTGTTGCTAGATGCAGAGAAAACAAATATTGTTTTAGAAACATTAATAATTGAGAGGTTTTCAGCAGAGAATCGGCCAGCATTAGGGGAATTGAAAATTAAGACTAAGACACTACCTCAAGCCGATTTCCCGATGAATAATTCATGGGACAGATTCCCATGAAGGCCAAAAAAAGAAAATACCTTCTGTGTCCATCCTCCCCACCACTGCTACCTGCCCTGTCACCTTGGTTTTTTCCTGACTCCTCCATGGGGAAGGGGATATCTGGGGAGTAGTAAGAGCCAGAATTCTGATTTGAGTTTTCGTTGCTGTTTTGCCCATGTGTTGCTGTGTGATCATTGGTAAATTCTATCCCTCTCTGAATATGAGTCTGCCCCCTTTTGAACTGACTGTGACTCTTTGAGAGCCAGGTGATGGAAGGGACCTTGAGTAGCCATGGAGCCCTTGGCTCTGTGGGAGAACTATGTCCCAAAGCATTTTCAGGCTGGCGGTCCATTCCATTTTCAAACCTCCCTCCTTCCTTCCTTCAGCACACATTCATTGCTTGCCTGCTCTGCACTAAGGCACTGGGTGTGTCCTGCCAGTGGAAAGAATGGTGAAAGAAATGGACAATTACCATCTGGGGTGACTTGGACAAAAATAGGAATGAGCAGGTGGTCCAGAGAGAGTACAGGGAATGGGGCTCCTAACTTCAGCAGGAGGTGTAATCAGGGAAGGCTTTCTGGTGGAGGGGACACCTGCATTGAGTCTTATGGAGAGAAATGAGCATAAAGAGAAGGGAATAAGGGTGTTTCAGGTAGAGACAACGGTGTGTAAAAAGCTCCAGAGGAGAGAGAAGGACCGAGGACTATTACTATATGGGAACAGGGGACATGTGTGCTGGGTCCCAGAAGGCCTTAAAGTCAAGTTAAGATATTTGCATTTGGACTCTACTCTGAGGGCAATGGGAAGCCAGTGAAAGTTTAAGCAGCCTTGGGTTTGTTTTGGAAAGATCCTAGGACTGCTGTCTGGAGGAGAACTTGGCAGTTCTTGTGTTCTGGTGTAACCCTCAGGGCGTGGTGGTTGTGTGTCACCCTTTTTAAAAACATCCTCATTCCCGAAGTCCATCCAGTCTCAAGCTGCCTTCACGTCTCTGTTTGTTCGTTACATCTGTTTTCTGGAGGCGCAGGAGTGAGTGTGTGGGTGGCTTCCGTGCAGGACGCCCTCTTCTGCCACCTCTTTTGCTGAGTTGTCAGCTCAGCCTCATCCTGCCAATCAGGGGTGAGAGGTCAGTGAGTCTCCATGGGAACCAGCTTCACAGGCCAGACTTTATTAAAGTGGAGGTCTCAGACTGGTGGCCCCTGGGATATGTCTAAACACATACACATGTTTTGTTGGAACAGTGTTTTGTTTAGAAAAACAAATGGGAAATAATCATCGCTATGGACCTAATCGTGTCCCCTTCAAATTCAAATGTTGAAGCCCTAACCCCTAATGTGAAGGTATTTGGAGGTGGGGACTGGCCTCCCCATTGTCACCGCGTGTGTCTGGTGTGGAAACAGAGCCAGTCTTCTCCCTTCCCACCCCCAAACTGGACGAGGTGCCCCCACGCGGTGCTCCTGCCTCCTTGGAGCTGCACTGTTTCCCTGCCCACTTCTCCCCCTCGATCAGGGTTGCGACTCCAAGGCCTCTGGGCCAAGCAAAAATAAGACTCAGCTCCAGCTGCTCACTGCCAGGTGGGAGTAGGACTCAGATTCCAGGAGCTGGCAGTATGGATCCTTAAGTGAGATCTCCTACGGGCTGATGCTTTTGGATTTATGGCCCAGGCCTGGGGGCAGAAATGGCATCTGACTCCTATTTGGTTCTCCACCATGCACAGGGCCATGCACCCAGGGAATGCTGAATGAGCAAATGAGCCAAATTCCTTCATTCCTTTTCAAGTTCTCGTTTCTTCATTCAACAAACATTCATCTCCATCTGCTTTGGCAGGTAAATAGCTGCCTTTGAGGAGATTTGTGTCAGTCTGGGGGCCACAGTAGCAATGGCTGCCATTGGTTGAAGGCCTACTGTGTGCACCAAGCCAAGTGCTTTGTGAAAATGATCCTGTTTGCTCCTCACAGCCCTAGGAGGTACCTTATGATCCCCATTTTTATGGATGATGACACTGAGGATTAGAAAGGTTGGTTGAGACACACATTCCAAGGCACACAGCTGGTATGTGTCGGATCCAAGACTCACGCCCAAGGATTCTGAACCCAAAGGCTGTTCTGTTGACCACTGGAATAGAATGAGGCCACCCTGCGCTCATGTTGGTTAATGTAATGTGTATGTGAAGGATTTTCATCAGAGAAAGGGGTTCTGGGTGGATTTTCACAAACCACAACTGGCAATCCATTGAGGAGAGCAGGTGGCTCTACGGACTCCTAGTGAACCCAAGAGATAGGTCTGTCGACAGTCGCTTTTGTGACCTTTGGAACTCGTCAAGGTGGAAGATTTGGAGTGTGTGTGTGAGATAAGTTCAGCCTCCACTGGCTCTCATTTGATCACATTTTGTGTCTTAAGAGTTAACTTCACAATCAAAGTTTGGCTGGTTTCCATTGGATAGCCTTTGCAATGCTCAGATTCAGCTCATTCCTTCATTATTGAGCCCCTACCGTGGTTCTAGATGCTGGGAAAACAATGGCATCCACTATGAAAAGGGGTGGTTATGGGGACACAATGGTGGGCAAAGTGGACACAGTCTCTGGCCTTGCGGGTTCAAGGTTCACAGGAGAGGAGACTTTAATCAAAGAATCACACATATAAATGTGAAGTTACAACTGTAATTAAGTGCCATGGAAGGGAGGGACACAGTGCTCTGAGAATGTATTCAGGGGGATTGGATCTAGCCAGGTGGGCAGGGAAGCCTTCCCAGGGAAGTGACAGGGGAATGAGCTCTGAAGGAAGAGTAGGAAGCAACCAGGTGAAAGGGGCGGAGCACGTACCGGGTAGGGAGCTGCAGGTGCAATGCTCTGGGGTAAGCAGGTCTCAGGAAATGAGAGAATCACAGGGAGTGAGAGGAGAGTGGTTTGTGATGAGGCCAGGGTGGTCATTGTCTTAGTCCATTTTGTGTTGTAGTAACAGAATGCCTGAGACTGAGTAATTCATAAAGAAGAGGCTTATTTAGGTCATGGTTTTGCAGGTTTGGAGGTTCAAGGGCACAGCCCTGAATTCTAGCAAGGACTTTCATGCTGCCACGTAACATGGCAGAGAAGGTCAAAGGGGCATGTGAAAAGAGACAGAAACCCGAGGGGCATCCTGGCTTTGTAGAAACCCACTCTCAAGGGAACTAATCCAGCCTTGCCAGAGTGAGAACTCACTCCCAGAGAGTGGCACCAAGCCATCCATGTGCCCCATGACCTAACACCTCCCACTAGACCCCACCTCCCGACACTGCCACACTGGGGATCCATGTGGGGACAAACAAATCATATCCAATCCATGGCAGTCATCCAAGGCCAGATCCTTGGTGGCCATGGTGAGAATTTTGCTCTTTACCCTGAGAGCAAGGGAGAGTCATCAGAGCATTATCAGTTAGCTGTGGCTGTGTAACAGCTATCCCAAAGCATAGCGGTTCAACATGACCACCTCTTATTTAGCTCAGGAGCCAAGTTCAGCAGTTTGGGCTGGGCTCAGTCGATGCCTCTTCTGGCCTGGGTCAAGCTCTGCTGATCCTAGCTGGGGTTGTCTGTTGTCTGTGGTCAGCTGGTGGGCCATCTGGGGCTGGCTGGCTTATGATGACCTTGAAAAGAATGGCTGAGGGACTGGGGCCTCTTGCATGTGGCTTATCATTATTTAACCCTGTAGTCCTCTACCCCCAGGCTGTGGACCGTACCGGTCCTCGGTCTGTTAGGAACCAGGCCACATAGCTGGAGGTAAGTGGCGAGCAAGTGAGGGAAGCTTCGTCAATGTTTACAGCCACTCCCCATCCCTCATCATCACTGCCTGAGCTCCCTTCACCCCATCCATGGAAGAATTGTTTTCCATGAAACCAGTCCCTGGTGCCAAAAAGGATGGGGACTGCTGATTAACTGGCTAGCCCAGGCTTATTCTCATGATGGTTGCGGAGTTTGAAGAATGTGGGAGCAGAAACTGCAGATCTCTTAAAACCTGGGCTCAGAATGGCAGAGCATCACTTCTGCCACTTTCTGTTGGTCAAAGCAAATCACAAGATGAGCCCAGATTCATGGGAGGGGTTGCTAAGTATTGGGGCCATTTGGCCAGCTACACCAAAGGTTCTAAGTAAAAGGGTGATTTTATAAGAGGGTAAAAAATGTCCCTCTAGCTCTTATGAGGAGAATGGATTGGAGCAGTATCTATAGCAGATCCACAATTGCCCACCTCAGTATCCATTCCTTCCTCCATTATTAGTAACAGAATGCTCATTTTTATCCCATTGTTTCTTAGAATAAAGACCAAATTTCCTAACCTCCCTTATAGCCAGGTGTAGCTGTGGTTTGTGGGATGTTGAGGAAGTCTCCCTAAAAAAGAGAGTCAAGACTCTCTTCTCCTCTTCCTCCTTATGCTTGCTTTGAAAGTAGGTGTGTTGGATGGAGCTTAGGCAGCCATGTTGTACCATGAGGATGTGGGCCTCATACTCAGGATGGTGGAGTGGAGAGCTGGAGGGAGCTGGGGTCCTGATCATTTTGTGAAGACACCATACTACCTTGAACTGCCTGGCCAGGGTTGCTGCTGGTGGCTCACAGCTGCATCTTCTCTGGACAACTGCTCTTGGCTGGATGGGAGCCATTTCGCCTGGGAGGTTATGTTTTCCCGACCAGGGGTGGAATCAGCTTCGTGGTAAGGTCACACCTCAGAGCTCCTGGTGGGATCAGGCTGAGGCCAGTGTCCTGCTGAGACCACACTGCTGCTTAGCACCATCCCTTCCCCATGCTGCTTGCCTTTCTCTGCTTCTCCTGGGAACATTCCCTCAATCACTCTGCCAGGAATCCCCATCTCAGGTTCTGCTTCTAGGGATCCAACCTAGACACCCTGCTGCTGTCTCCCTCCCCATGGTGAACCCCTGAATGAGAATTCGACAAACCCTAACTCAGAAAGAACCAGAGTCGGCAGACAATCTATCTCTCCAGTAGTTCTAATGGGAAGAAGAGGAGATGTGAGGAGCCAGAGGGAAATGCACCCAGGCAGTTGGCGTGACGGGAGCGAGAAGGATGAGCTCCTGTCCGGGTGGAGCATGGAGGTCAAGGAATGCTCGGAAGGAGAGGCCTCCAATTCATTAAGCTGAATCCTCAAGGTGCGCTGGCCACATCCCTCTTTCCTGCCCCCCGGCTCCAGGCCTGTGTGAAGTCCACGGGCTGCTGGGTCCGCTGGATGGACAGCATTTGTAAGCAACTCTCTCCCCAGCCCAGTTAATAATTCAGGAGCCGATGCCTGCGGCCAACCCATCACTCCAGCCCCGCTGCCACCTTGAATGCTGAGCTAGTGGACAGGAAAGAAAAAATCACCGCGTCGGCTTGAAAAATGGTCCTCACTTCAGGTGCTTGCTGGGTGCTCCGTGCTGGGGTGGGAGAGAGCCAGGCTGAGCCGTATCTGCGGGGCCCAGGGTGAGGGAAGGACGGAGCGGCCCTGGGGCTGAGGGGCATGCACAAGGGGCATTCTTTAACCTTTGGATCCGGAGCCGCCTTTGTTTTTGGACAGTGGGCTGTAGCCACTGGAGAGCAGGCCTGGGGGATCCAGCTCTCTTCTTCTGATGCAGTCATTCATTCCCGTGCTCACTCATTCATTCATTTGGCCATCACTGATGTCGGCATGGAGGATGCAGAGAGGGCTGGGGGCGGCTCCTCCCCCAAGGGACACGGATGCTTGCACTCTCAGGCACCAGGCAGTGAGAGGCACACTGCTCAGAGGCCTGAGACGAGAGACGCTGAGTAGGGGCTCTGCGTATGGGTGGCCTGTTGCCTGGGTATGTTGGGGCCCTAAGTGGCTCAAGCGGAGAAGGAGGGTAAAGAAGTTAAGAGTTAAGATCATGGACTCTGGGGCAAGGCTGCCCAGGCTCAAATCCCAGCCCTGTCATTTCCTTACACAGAGTTAGCCTCTCTGTGCCTCAGTCTCCCCATATGTAAAATGGAGTTGGTAATGGAAACCAGTGCAAAGCACCTGCATGTGTGGTTAAAACAAAAAACCCAAACTGACCAATACAAAGTGCTGGCAACTCTATGGTATCATCAGAAAAGGATTTGGAAGTTTCTTGTAAGGTTAAACACACCACACCACCCAACAATCCCACTCCTAGGTATTTATCCAAGTGAAATGAAAAACTTACGTTCACACAAAAACCTGCACATGAATACTTATAGCAGCTTCATAATCTTCCCAAACTGGAAACAACCCAAATGCCTTCCAACCAGAGAACTGATATACCGTGGAACACTACTCAGCTATAAACATAAAAAACATGGGTGAATCTCAAATGCGTTATGCTAAGTGGGGGAAGTCGGACTCGGAAGGCTCCATCCCGTGTGATTCCATGTATATGACGTTCTGGGAAACTACAGGGCCAGACCTGGCTCGTGGTTGCTGAGGTTGGGGGAGGGATCACTAGCAAGGGGCATGAGGGGGTTTTGGGAGTGATGGAACTATTTGGTGTTCTGATTGCGGTGGTGGATACATGACTCTATGTGTGTGTTTGTCAAAAATCATAAAACTGTACACTAAGAAGGTGAATTTGGCCATGTCGAAATTATGCCAGGCAGAGAGAACAGCACGTGCAAAAGCACAGAGGCTGGAAATCAGGTCTGAATATAAAGCAGATTTGAGATGTGTGGGAGGAGGTGTCAGGAGGTGAGGCAGGGAAAGCGTATTGGGCCAGTTCGTGAAGAGCCTTGAATGCTGTGCCCAGTGCTTTGGATGGTGGGAAAACGTCAGAAGTCTTTAAGCGATTGAGGAATATAAGCAGATTTTTGTTTCAGAAAGACAGCTCTGTTCTCTGTTTAGAGAACTGGGCGTATGGGCATGACCTTGCCTTCAGAAATGTTTTCATTTGCCTTACAGTTTTTTTTTTAAAGAAATTTGAATATGTGACCAGTATTTAAAAATCTGGAGATTTTCTACAGCATCCTGGGTGTCTGGCCTCTCTTTAGATGAGACGCAGGCTCTCCGGTTTGCACAGCCCAGCCCCATCCTTTGTACTGCATCCCCTTGCTGATTTTGACCCCAGAGTTTGCAAGTGCATCCCCGGAGGGCGAGGTCAAGGGCGGCAGCATTTCTCAATCCTGGTCTGAACACCGTCACCCCCTGGGGCACTTTGTGAAGTACTGATGCCCAGTCCAAGGGGCTGGGGAAGCCTGCATGTGTGTATTTTGTAGATGTCCTCCCCCTCGCCGCCATTCTAATGTGCAGCTGGAGTTGAGGACTGCTGCTCTAGTGCTCTAGGGGAGGGGGACAGGGACGGGGTGGCAGCAGTGGTGGTGGAGAGGTGTGCAGGGGCTGCTGAGACATAGGGCTCAGGCAGAGTGAGACTCAAAGTGGTGTTCAGGGTCCCAGCTTGGACGACCTCAGTGTGATGATGCCATCTGCTGAGAAGAGACACGGGAGGAGGAGGTGGGTAGGGGACAGTGGTGAACTCAGTTCTGGCCACGCTGTGTCTGAGGAGTTGTGTGGCTTCCAGGCTGAGGGGCCCAGTGTGCTTCTGCGAGCTCGCCTTTCTCCTCTGAGACAGGGCCGCAGGGGAAGGTTTGGGCAGTGACCGGACAGATGAGATGGCTGAACTCCCCCAGAGCCGTGCCTGCGGAAGATGGGCTCACCTCGTTAAAATTCATACGCTAAAGCCTGTTCCCCCAATGTGATGGTATCAGGAGGCGGGGCCTTCGAGAGGTTGTTAGGTCTTGGGGGTGGAGCCCTTGCGAGTGGGATCAGTGCCCTGTATGAGGTGCCAGGGTGCTCCCTCGCCCATCCACCACGCGAGGCTGCGGTATGGAGACGGCTGCGTGTGAGCAAGTGTGCCCTCGCCAGACACCTGGTCCGCAGGCACCTCTGTCTTGGTCTTCCCAGCCTCCAGAACTGTGACCCACACTTTTCTGTTGTTTGTAAACACTAGTGTATGGCATTTTGTTACAGCCACACAAAAGGACTGAAATACTCGGTGTAGGGGTGTCTGCCCTGGGTCACGGGTGCTCGGGCCCTGCTCAGCAACTTAGCCTGGAGGAAGGTTGGGGAGAATGTGCTCGAAAGAGATGTTCACAGTTGAGAAGAGACTCTCCAGACCTGACATGTGGCACCCTCACACCCAGAACCAGTCGCCCCTTCCTCAACCTACCAAACCCTCTGCTGATACATCTTGCCTCCTAGCAGATGCTATGGCTGTGCCTTTTTTCTTTTGGCCAATAACCTTTTCTCAATTATCCTTTCTGAGCCTGTGAGTAAAGACAGAAACCACTGTGCCCATTTTACAGATAAGCAAGGAAAAGGAAACAAAAACATTTCTTTCATACCTATCACTTGCTAGTACCTGGTATATGTATTCATGCAATCCACATAACCATCCTGTGTAAGAACTAGGAGTTACTGTCCCCATCTTCCTCAGATGAGGAAACTGAGGCTCTGAAAGTGTTAAGTACTTTGCCCAGATGGCCAGCTCAGGAGTGGTAGAGTGGGTAGCCAAGCCCTTTTTGTGCCTCCCACCCCCCGAGACCTAGGCCGGGCTTGCGCACACAGACCCACACTCAGATGGCCTCTCCAGACACCTTTATTGTCTTCGGTGCCCCCTCTGCTTTCCTTCTGGTACCTAGTGGATGGCTTCACGACCGTCTCTGGCCTCTTCCCCTTTGCAGACCCACTCACTCCCCGAGTCTGTGAGATCAGCCAGGGATGGGCTTTATTGTCCTGAGAAAGCAGGGGCAGAGACTATGGCCCTTCCATCCACCTAGGGTTGTTCACTCAATGGCCCAGAGCTTGCCCGTTGCAGCCCTTCCTGGCTGGGGTGGGCTCTGTCACCATTAAGCACGTATCGTGGCATTGCCCTGCCACAGGAAGCACTGTCTTAACCCTCTGCACAAAGGACGTTTCTGGCAGCCCTTCTTGTCTGTCTGCCTCCTCTGACCCACACAGAGACATGAATGGGATATCAGGGAGCCTTTGCTCCTGGGAAGGTTCTGGGTGGAAGCTGCCCAGAGACAGTGCTCAAAAAGGAAGCATAAAAAGCTCCCTTGGGTGATGCTCCTCGGGGGTGGGCTCCCTTGACACAGCCCTCACGTGTGTTCTCACCAGGGGCTGCTCCCTGTGGGCTGGTGGCATGCACGGCCTCCCCAGGCGGTCCTTCCCTGGGGATGGTCACTGTGGGCTGTGCTCCTGGGGGGTGCTGGGAGGCATGGAGGTGCTCCCTGTGTGCTGCACCCCTCTTGCAGGTGCTCCCGTGGACAGCATGTGTTTCAGAGCCTGGCAGGGACTGAGTTCCCTGTGGACGTGGCTGCCCACATGTGGTGCTCACTCCAGATGGTTCTCGATGTGGACAGTCCCAACCACGGTTGGTACTTGTTTCTCCCGAGCTTGTCATGGTTGGCAGTGGCCATAGATGGTGCTCCTCATTTAGGATGGTTTCATCACGGAAGTTTCTAAGTTGTGACAGTTCTTAATATAGCTGGCATTTGCCATGGATAAACAGCTGTCACCATGGATGAGTTTGGTATTAATCCAAGTGGTCCCGCCACGACAGTGTTCACTCCAGATGGTTTTGTCGTGGATGGATCTTGTTATGGATGGCCCATGGCTGAGGTTCATGTACTGATGTCATTACCACTGGCAGTTTTGACACAGGTGGTCCCAGCATTGGTGACCTTGGTACTACGGCTCTTCTTAACAATGCTTCTCAATATGGATGGTCTCAGTGTAGACGGTACTTAGCCTCAAAAGTTCTTGCCGCTTGTGACCTGCCTGCTGATGGTTGTTGCTACAGACGGGGCTATCCATTGATGGTTTTTGACACAATCAGTGTGCCCTTTTTAAATGCCTTCCCTACTTGTTTTGGCAATAAACACTCTGGGTGAAATCCGGGTTTGCTGGGCCCTCACGCCTGCAGTTTCTCGAGAGGACCTAGTTGCTGGAGAGGCTCGGCTGTCTGGGCCGGCTGCTCGCCCTTGGCCACTGTCTTGCTGGTCTTCATGTCGATTCCCTTCTTGTCCTCCGGGACACTGGTGCTGCTCCTTGGCCCACTTTGCTCCCCGCTGTCCAGCCCGATGCTCTGGCGGCTGTTGGCCTGGGTGGAGGGAAGGCTGCTGGGGGCAGAGAACAGCCCGCTGCTCACCTGGAAGGTCAGAGCGCTGCTGCCCAGGCTGACGAAGCTGAGGCTGGGCAGGCTGCTGCTGCTGCTGCCGCCCGGCGGGGGCAGGCTGGGCTCACTCTTCCCCTCCAGGGTGCTTGGCGCTGTGGGCCTGGCTGGACCGCTGGCTCTTTAAGTGGCTGGGGGAGTATGCGGAGGACGGCTGGCTGGTCTGGGTGCTGGGCACCTGGGGGTTGGGTCTTTTATTCAACCGGACGGTTCGATGGCTGCCCACCAAGCTGACGTCACTGTTCTCCTCGTCGCCCGCGTACCCGCTGCTCAGCAGGCTGGCGTGGCTGCATTGCTCCAGGCTGGGGTGTCTCGTGCCCAACGCATGGCTCTCGCTGCTCCGGGTGTTCCCCAGGTTACTACAGGAAACTTTCAGGGGCTCCTGAGTCGCTCCTGCATGGTGTGGCCGTGCATGGGTTTGGAGCACTAAGCTGGGTGACTCTAGGCTTGGCACTTGTCTCTGAGCATTCTGGGCAGAAGACTCCCCCTTTTCTTCTTTGAGGAAAATGGGGGGCAATGGAATTGGTTTATCCAGGAGGAGGGGGCCCTGGGAGGCCTCTGAATGGTGCTTGTGGCCTGTCTGGGGAGAGGTGACTCAATTTATTAGGCTGCCCTTTGAAAACTGGGAGTTCTGATTGGCTGGCTCAGTTCCCATGGTGATGGGGTCTGTGAGGTGGGGGGCCAGGGAGGGAGGGAGAACAATGCTATCCCAGCACCAGTCACACTGGAGGGGGCCTGGCCAGCGGGGCCTGGCCCAGAGGGGGTGGGTCAGGCAGGAAAGGGGCTTGTGGCCAAACGGGGGGAGAACACCTTCCTGGGTGCCTTTCTGAGGGGCCTGTGGCCTCTGCTGTGCCAGCCACCAGGTCCAGAGGAGACCTGGGTGTGCACCCATTGCCAAGCCCCTTATGAGCTGCGTTTCTTCATCTTGGGCCCCTCTGCCTCCTTGCCGAGGTGGCTGTGAGGATGAGAGAGAAGACCACAGTCAGGAGTTTAACCTCAGTGCCTTGGAAGGTCTGCAACGCCCTACCTGGTCTGGTCTTCCAGCTCTGTTGCACACCACACTCTTACCCCTTCCTGGACGCCCTGGACGCCCAGCCTGGACGCCCAGCCAGGCTGGCCACTCTCTCATTCTGAGCTCTTACCTGCCACAGGGCCTTTGCACTGGCGGCTCCCACCCCAATGCTCTTGTGTGGCCCCTCATCCTTCCTCAGTCTTCAAGTTTCAGCCTAAGTGTCCCTCTCTCAGGGAGCCTCCCCCAACCTCCCCAAGAAGATCCTTCCAGTATTCTTCATTCCACTTCCTAATTG
>CAUYRT010068605.1:0-36790 GCA_963574885.1 Lepilemur ruficaudatus
CAGGTGCTGCGAAAACGTGACTGCACAGATAAGGCAAGAGGAACGGGTCAAGGTCCCCAGGAAGGAAGAGCGTGGGCCAAGGTCTCAGGGTGGCGCACGGTGGCATTCCATGAGATCAGCCCCCACTCATTCACGATCCACGGTGACACTGGACCTGATGTGCCCAGTTGGGTGGTTTGCAGGAGGGAGTGGAAAGTCCTCTAAGGAAACTGACTCGAGAAACCACAGCATTTCAGTCTGCATGCGTGAAAGAAAATAGTGCAGAGTTGAAAATTCATTCTGTATTCATTAATGCAGGACTCAGGACCTCTTCTCGTGAATATTGATTAACAATCAATTTGTCACGTGTTGTGCACTTGAATGAAAAACCATTCAACGTATTGTGTTTATAATTATGCCATAATTCAGGCTTTTTTTTGTCATCCAGACTGTGCTGTTCCTGGTGGAGGGACCGTAGGGACAATCCCATTTTTTCTTTTTTTTTTTTTTTTTGAGACAGAGTCTCACTCTGTTGCCCGGGCTAGAGTGGGCACCTGATGACTTCATAGGTGGGGTACCGCACCCTAACCCTTCATGGGTGAAGGGAGGTCGCCAGCTGGAGGGGTGGAAGAGCAGCAGACACAGCACGCCCACGGGGAGTGGCCCGGCCTCAGGCTCCCCGGGTAGATGTGGGATCCTTCTGGTTTTCACAAGGCCAGCAGTCCCCCTAGGATTTGGGACCCGGGGTCCAGTGATGGCTGTTCGCCCCTCCGGCCCTGTGCATGTAAGGAAGATGAGCGTGAGCCGCCTTTTCTCACGGCTTCACTGACAGAGCAGCCGATACTCGAGCAGCCCCCGGGGGCCACCAGGGGCCTGTCTCAGTTTCCAGGCACGGGAGCCAGGCCACTGTCGGGTCGGGGTGGGGAGCTCTGGCGCAGAGGCCAGTGGGGCATTTGATCCATGTTTGGAAAATACCGGGGTCCCCAAACCCTAAAACCCAGCCTAGGCACCTGCCTTTGTGGAGCTGAGGTTGCCCAGCTGCACCCCAAAAATGCATGTCCCGTCTCTGTTCATAGGCCAGTTCCAGGGACCCGAGTGATTGGCGAGAGAGTTGGCGGGGGCAGGACTCGGAGCTGAGTTCCGTCACCCCCTGGGAGGCTGTGTTCTGGCAAGGCCTCGGTCTCTGCGTCCTATGGGTCATTGGAGACAGCAAGGCCTCACCTGAAGTTCTTACGGAATAAAAGGCGTGCTGTGTCATAGTCGGGGGTCGTGTGTTTGTGAAGCCAAAGCCTGTGGGAGTTTCTGTGGACATCAAGGGTGGGAAGTACGACCTGGTCCAGCAGTCACCAGCAGGCCAGTGTCTGCCATCCACCATGCCGCCTCCACTCTGAGGCCAGGAGGGCCTCTGCTTTCTGCTTCTCTGCAGCCCTGTCCCTGGCAGGGCTGAGTGTCCGCTCCCCAGCATGTCCTTGTGTGAGGATGGAGGTCTCCAAGAGCCAAGAGTGGACCCCTCTGCACAGCCTGGGCACTCAGATGTCACTTACTCAGGCCCAAGAGGGGACATCTGAGTGACTACTGGCCCACCGCCCATTCAGCTGTGTGTGTGGGGTGTTGTCATCCAGGGGTGAAAGCACTTGGAAATCTGCAAAGCCCCACATGGAGGCAGCACTGGGACCAATGCCCAGAGCGACTCCACATCTCACTGGGACAGCCCAGGGACACACACTCTGCTCTTTGTCCTTGATACACCTGTAACTTGCCGCAAGACATTATAGGTCTTCTGCACCTCAGTTTACCAATATGAAAAATGGGGGTGTGGACAACTAACTAGACCATCTCTATGGTCCCTGGGCACAAACTCTGCCATCCTCGAAGTGGCCACGGGAGGGCAGCACCTTCCCTCTAAGGGCTGCCCGTCTGCTTGGGCCTCCCGCCTGTCTCCCTTCCATTGCTCTCCTTAGTTTTTATTAACACAAAATGGCACCAACACAGAAGGCCTTCCAGAAATTGTCAGAAAATTTCTGGCACTGGTGAGAGGAACACCCACGGAGAGCGCCACGGCGCAGCTGACGGGCTGTGTCCAAGGGACGTTTTGTTTCTCCAAACTTTCACTGAGCACCCTGAACTTACAGAGCCAGTAACAGGACGTTGACATCCCAGGTCCTGCTAAGGGGCCTGCCCAGCTTCTGCCCCCGCCCCAGCAGTCGGTCAGGTGACTTTCTTCCCGCTGACAATGTGAAGCTGCTTTTGTGGCTGTTTAAAGAACACGATTCTATCTGCTAAAGCGGGGTAGGGGGCCCCAACATGCCCGGGACCCACAGGGACGCTGCAGCCACCGGGAGAACGTTGTCAGAAAGCGAAGTCGACCTCAGCCACTTAGTTTAAAAAGTGAACGTCAGCCCAAAAGTAATAGCACTTGGAGCCTTTTTATTTGGGTTTCTGTTTTGTTGTGTTTTCAGTTATTGAACCAATTCAGCCAAACTCCCACTCTGCGTTATTTGTAACAGTGAAAGCGGGAATCCCATATTAACAGGAACGACACAGTCCGACCACGAAATCTGCAGCTCCCACTCGGGTTATGAAAATGTCCATTGACGATTGGAAACTTCCATTTTCAACTTTTCAATAAAACTAAAACAAACAGAACTAATATAATTGATTGTTTAAAAGTTGAAAATTTTAAATGCTGAAAAAATTCTAGATATATTTCCTTCTTTCTTTTGTTTTATCATTTGCTTTATTTTTTTATTATTACGGAAGCAATGCTTGTTTACTGGCATTCCATAACTTAAAAAGAAGTTATAATCTAACCCAGCCAGGAGAACTTATTATTTAAATCCTCGCCATGGAAGCTTCTAGATCTCTTTGCATGCACGCACGCAAGTGCTCACATACACACACACATTTCATGCCTGTTCCCATCTCCAAACAAATTCTCTGTGGTTAGGTATTTAGGTAACATCCAACTTTTGATACTTCAAAACTGAGCAAGTATAATTGGGTAAAGTTTACTAAGAAGTTTTAAAACTTAAAAAAATAGCGATTTCTTTACCCTCAAGTGCTGGACAATGAATTCCTTGGTTGCCTTCCTGGGCTCCCACCTTCCTCTTCTCTCCCAGAGCGGGGACTCTCTTCCTTTCCCTTCCGCTGTCCCCAAGGAGTCTCTAGAGGGAGGTCAGGAGCAGGCCCAGCCCTGCTGCTCCAGGGGCTCCTAGAAGGCCCTGGACGGTGACAGAGGCCGAACTGCCCAGCTGGGCCGGCGGCAGGTGGCCGGGCCTGGGTGGCTTGGGGCCAGCTCCCTGGAAAGACTCAATTCTCTGGCTCAGGCCCGTCCCTCACTTCCTGCCGCCTCGCCTGCCCTGGCTGTCCCCCCTCCGCCTGCTCCTACCCTGCAGCCACTGAGCCTGGCAAGCACCTTGTCCCTCCGGGCTCACCCCCCTGACCCCCAAGAGGGACCCGCCCCCAACACACCCACTTCGGTGCACTCACACGGTGGGAACAGGGTCCACCTGCCTCCCGCTCCCACCTTGACCTCCAGAAGGAGGTGCCCGCCAGAGCAGGGCCTCAGGAAACTCCGCACGTGACAGCGTGCTCAGGGCTGCAGGGTGCTTCAGACACCCACGCTGCTTGTCCTCGCCGTTTTTTCCTAAGTGCTGAAGGTAACAGTTTTTGTGGATGCCTCAGCCACATTGGCGGGAGCATTGCCTGGGTCCTCCCGGCAGAGGGAGGGGCAGAGCAGTGGAAAGGTGACTGGCGCAGCATCCGAGACCTGTGTTCCAATCCTGGTTCTATTGCTGATGAGCTCTGGGCCTCAGTTTCCCCACTTCTAACCAGAATCCAAGTCCCCAACTCATGGTGTTGCCATGAGGCTCAAGGTGACCCCAGATCCATGGGAACTTTTAGGAACTTTTGAAGCACAACATAAATGTGGGTGACCCTTGTGAATAAAACGTCCCCCAGAGCTGGGTCAGTGCTCAACCTGATTCCTGCCTGGGTCATCTGGGATCCCCCAGCCTCACTGTCTGCATTTGGAGCTGTGCTCCCTGCCCTGGGCCAGTGCAGAATCTCCTGGTGGCCCCAGGTGGCTGTAGTGAACACATGGCTCATCCGGGATCCAGTGGAGGGGATTTCTGGAGGCCACCAGGATTCTACCTGATGACAGTCCTGCTACATGACGCATTCTTTCTTACAGTCAGTGCCGAGAACAGCACATGCAAAGGCCCTGTGGCGGGAACATAATGAAGAACAGTATGGCCAGAGCTCTGTGAGCAAAAGGGAGAATGGTAACATGGTATTCAGAAAGTAGCCAGCGGCCAAATGATGGCACCAAAATTAGGACTTTGGCATTTGTTACAAGAGGAATGGGAAACTACTGGAAGGTTTTAAGTAGGAAAATGATGTCATTACATTCTTCTTTTAAAGGAAATAAATAGTAATAAAGTAATAAAGAGTAATGAATACCCACATATCCATCACCCACCTTAAGCAATACGTCATTACAGACACAGAGACTGTGTTTCCTTCTGTCCCTCCTCATCGTGGAAGTAAGCCAATATTCTGAATTTGGTGTTAATTACCTTACTACGCCACCTTAAAATTATACAGTCCCATGCCACTTAACGATGGGGATGCGTCCTAAGAAATGCTCATTAGGCCATGTCGTCTTAGTGCAAACACCATGGAGGGAACTTACACTGACCTCGATGGCACAGCCTGCCACACGCCTGGGCTGGAAGGTGTGTTCTGTTGCTCCTAAGCTGCAAACCTGTACAGCACGTTACTGTGCTGAGTACTGTAGGCAATTGTAGCACAATGGTGAGTATTTGTGCATCTGAATATAGAAAAGGGACAGTAAAAATACAGTGCTACAATCTTATGAGACAACCGTCACATATTTGGTCTGTATATGATGTCATTATTTGGGGTTTTTCGGGGACAGGGTCTTGCTCTATTGCCCAGGCAGCTCACAGCAACCTCAAACTCCTGGGCTCCCGTGATCCTCCCGCCTCAGGGTCCCTAGCAGCTGGGACTACAGGCATAAACCACCACGCCTGACTAGTTTTTAAAAATTTTTGTACAGACAAGGTCTTGCTTGTTGTCCAGGCTAGTTTCAAACTCCTGGCCTCAAGCAATCCTGCCACCTGGATCTCCCAAAGTGCCGGGATTACAGGCGTGAGGCACCACGCCCGGCCTGTTCGACTTTTTACAAATATTATGCTATCCATGTTTCCTGCGGTTTGCTTTTGTTGCTCAACACTATGTTCACACATTTCTACCATGCTGATGTTTCTAACTCCAGTTCATTCATTCTTTACTACTACATAATATGATCTGTAAAATATCGTCATTTTACATTAACCTGTGGACAACATTTTGTGTTGTTTCCTGTATTTGTCAATGACAAGTAATGCTGCTGTGAACGTTTCTGTTTGTTGTGTGTATATGCAAGTCTCTCGAAACACCCAAGAGCGGAATTTCTGGGTCACAGGAGATGCACCTGTTCAGCTTTACGAGGTTATTGCCAAACTGATCTGGAGTGGTTGTTCCTGGTAACACTCCTCCCAGCACCGGGTGAAGATTGCGCCACATCCCCAGGGCGCTCGGTATCATCGTATCAACAAACTTTCAAGTTTTTGCCAGTCTGGGTTGTGAAACGGTATCTCCTTGCAGTTTCGTCATTGCCTTAATTACCGCTGAGATGGAGTCTCTGTGTGAATTAATTTATTGATCATTCCTGTGTCGCCTCCTGTAAATTGTTGGTTCATCCCTTTTTATGATTTTTCTCTTGGGTTGTTAGTTGTTTGCTTACTGATTTTTCAGATTTCTTTATATGGACGCTAATTCATTCATTCAGCATATTTTAGTTATGTGCCAGATGCTACTACTACTATTTTTCTTCTTCTTTTCCTTCTTCTCCCTCTTCCTCTGTTTTTTAGACACAGGTTCTCACTCTGTCACCCAGGCTGGAGTGCGGTGGTGCGATCATAGCCCCCTGCAGCCTCGAACTCCTGGGTGATCTCAGGTGATCCTCCCAAGTAGCTGGGATTACAGATGTTCACCACCATGCCTGGCTAATTTTTTAAATTTTTGTAGAGATAGGGGTCTTGATATGTTGCCCAGGCTGGTCTTGAACTCCTGGGCTCACGTGATCCTCCTGCCTCTGCGTCCCAAAGTGCTGGGATTATAGGCCTGAGCCCCCACACCTGGCCCAGATACTCTTCTTAGGTACTTGGAGTTTATTGTTCTTGTGGAGCTAACTGCTTTATGGCGAATTCCACATCTTTCTATGCCCTGAATTCCCTGAAGCACAGAATGTCAGCTTGTTTCGTGTTTAGTGACATTAACACTGCTCAGTGTTTCCAAAGGTTGTCAGCCTGACGCATCCATTATAATATAATCCGTTATGTTAATAATATAAAAATCCCATGAATCCCCCATCTAGTGGCGTTAGGAACCAATCATGATCATCACCTGGGTCCCTTATTCTATTCCACTGGGGCTGCAACATAATTCCTTCTGAACTTAGGAGCTGGGATTCCTCCAAGAAGAACTCCCCTCACCAACTGCAGAGGGGTGAATGGTGGCTGCCCCAAAAGAACGTCCACCCAGAACCCGCGAAGGTGACCTTATTGCAAAAAAGGGTCTCTGCAGATGTAATTAAGTGAGGGGTTTGAGGTGAAACTGTCCTGGATTATCAAGCAGGCCCTAAATCCAGTAACAACCGTCCTTACAAGAGAGAAGCAGAAAGACACAGACGGAGAAGAGAAGGCCGTGCGAAGACGGAAGCAGAGCCTGGCGCCCTGCGCGCACAAGCCCAGGATCGCCGAGGACCAACAGAGGCTGGAAGATGGAGGGAGGATCCTCCCCTGGAGTCTGGGAAGGGAACTTGGCCCAGCCAGCGCCCTGATTTCAGATTCCTGGTGTCCAGAACTGTGTGAAAATAGATTTCCGTTCTTTTAGGCTGTGAAGTCTGTGGTCATTTGTTACGGCAGCCACGGGAAACTAATACAACCAACTGTGAAATTAATCCGAAATGCATTGTGGACAGGAAAAATAGGATAAATACTTGCTTTTTTCCCCTCTCTATTTGCCAATTTACAGAAAAATAAAGGGCTGCTCTAGCAACCTCGAGAGTTGACTGGTGAGTTTTCTTTCATTTCTTTTTTTGAGGACGATTATGAGCTCATGCATGTCGACATGTCTGGGGTTTCAATCCACTACAGTTATTATGCTTTCTATGGTATTGTTCTTTTGGATGCTTAAGTTGTCCCAGGAGCCCCTTAGAGATGGCCCCGGTGTTTTTTCCACATAACTCCAGGACTCTTAAATAGATTTCTTGTTTTCTTGCCTAAAAAGAAAGATAGCCCAGGTTCATCATATACATTCTCGCACCAGATCTGGAACCAGCCATTTCTCCCAGGAGCCCTCATTCCCTGTAGCGGAAAATGGTGTTTAGAGACCACTGTCTGGTTATAAGGGTGCTCACTGCTGCTAGGTTGTTCTTGCTAGGACTTTTCATTGACAGACCTAGGAAATTCATGCTTTTTAGAAAGAGAAAAGGAATTTATAAATTCATACTGATATTTAGAATTCAAATGTGTGATTATCTAGCTTTTTAATTTTTATTTGGATCTCTTTTTTTTAGTGCTGAAAATCTCATTAAGGACATTAACATAACTATGTATGAGTATACAGTAATAGAATATAGCAATTACACACACAGTTTTGAAACAACGATATCGATATAATTACTAACAAGATTCCTGAGCGCTGTTTAAGATTTCTTGGTACATCTTGTCCTTAGGATGTACCTCACCAGGTGTGTATGGTAAAAATACTGTGCTTAAAACAACACGGAAAAATCCTTCTCTATGTGGTTTGTGCCATCAGAACAATGTACAGTTATTCAATTGTTTTACTATATCTTGATGTTTCAAGTTAACTTGAGGTTTAACTTTTAGGGATTGCTTTTTTCCTTCTTTATTTAATTTTGTTTTATAATTATGTAAAACCCAAGTTTCCAAAGTCAAAACTACCAAACAAGGTGCATCCAGAAAACCCACCTTCCAACCCCACCCTCCCCACTCTCTACCCTGATAACTCCTTTTAGGTAACTGTTTTTATTAATTTTTGTTTCCTTTTTCCCTTGTTCATGCCTGAAAACATAAATAAACACTTAAACATATTCAGCTTTTCTTATGCTGTCTGTAAAGTTGCATGCATACCTACACACTGTCCTATACCTTGCTTTTTCCACTTAAAAATATAGCCTATAGCTGGGCAGGGTGGCTCATGCCTGTAATCCCAGCAACTCAGGAGGCTGAGGCAGGAGGATCACTTAAGGCCAGGAGTTTGAAACCAGCCTTGCCTGGCCACATAGCAAGACCCCATCTCTAAAAATTAACAAAAATTCAACTAAAAAAAAAAATATATATAGCACCTAGAGATTATTTCTTCTGCCGTTCCCCATTATGTGAATTGCTCTGGTTTAGTCAACTAACCCCAACTGACAGACCTTTGTGCTGTTTCTAGTATTTTGCTGCAAATAGGGCCATCATGAACGGCTTTTGGGGATAGAGTTTTGGGGTGAGCGGGCTGGGTCCCAGGATGCAGGCGAGAGTAATCCTGTTTATTTACATTTCATTTATTTGTTTATCTCTCTCCAGACAGGAATGTAAGCTCCTTGGCCATATTGTCCGCTGCTGTGTCTCCAGTTCATCAGAGCTGCTCATTTCTGGTCGAAAGAACGAAACTTACGATGCCGTTCCTCGGCTAAAACCCTGCGATAGCTGCCGTCACCCACACGGTAAAATCCAAACCCTTTAGTGGCACAGAAGGTACTAGTGCCGGCCTGACCTCCCCCTCCTCTCCTGCCAGCATCCTCGAACCTATTGCTCTGACCACACCGAACTGTGTCCACTTCCCCCCGTGTCTTCCCGTCAGCACTTACCACTCCCTTGGCCTAAGTTCCCCGCCCCCCCTTGGTTCACGAGGCGGACCCCTTCTCAGCCTTCAAGACCCAGGCCAAGCACCAGTCCTCCCGTGGGGGTTTTAAACACCGGCGTTCTGTCCATCGCAGGGTGACTGGCTGTTTAAACGTCCATGCGGCTCCCTGGACTTGAGCTCCAGGAGCGCAGGAACCGTCTGGCCCTCGCCCGTCTCTCAACCGCCCGTACTTAGCACCGTGTCTGGCACGTAGCAGGTGCTCAACGAAGCTCGTTGAGTAAACAAAAAGGAAGACTTCTGTAGTTAAAAGAATGTGGATACAAAAGGCTTGGGTTCAAATCCTGGCCTTTTACCTACTCCCTGGGGGCCTTGGGGCGCGTCTGCATCTGGGTCTCTTCTTCTATGCCCTGGGGATCACGCAACGTCGCTCGAGGGTGGCCGTCGGGGCTAAATGACGTCAGATGTGAAAGTGCTTTGGGTGTGATAAAGAACAGTATGGAAGAGCAATGTGGTAAAGGAGCAGATGGAGGAATTCAGGAGCAGACGTGAGCTCAGCCAGAGGGGCAGCGAGGGGCACGTAACTGACCAGTAAAAACAACGGCCACTCTGCTGGGCACTTACTCATCAAGCCTCAGCACTAAAAGACAGGCTATGCCCTCATCCCACGTGACTCATAAGTGGCGATGAGCACTGGAACCTGAGTCTGGTAGCAACAAGGCCCAGGCACCACTGGTCTAACGAGGGGTCTGCGGTGAGGTCCCCTCTCCTCCCTCCCTCCCGGGAGCCTGCCTCCTTTCTCGTCCCTGTCTTTCTTTGACGCACAGGGCATGGCCGGGGCTCCAGATCCCCCCACTAGCAAGCATCCCTTTCCTTTTTATTGATCTTGGTCCAGGAAACCCCTCGCACCTTGACCTCTGTGCCCTCACCTGTGTGTGTCCCCTGGGTAAGGCAGAGAAGGGATATATTTGAGCAGGTACAAAGGAACAGAAAAGAGAACGTTCTAAATGGCAAATTTCCAAAATCATTTTATTACATCTCAATGCTAAAGGGGGGTCAGGGCTGGTTCACAGTTTACACAGATTGAGGTGCTGATTTCACGGGAGGGTGAGTGGGGCTCCCTTCCCTTTACATTTCTGTTCCTATCAGTTTCCACTGGTGACGTCGGACTCAGATCCCTTCTCAGGTATTCAAAGCATCTCACTTTCGTTCATGGACGATGGCTTCCCCGGGTTTAATCCGAAATGCGACAGTCGCCTCGGGGGGAGCTCGGGGGTCGGGCGATGGGCAGGGCAAGGTGTAGCTGCAGCGGTGGCTCCCTCTTCCCGTCCTAGCTCAGGCTTCAAGCTACTAAAAATAGCGTCCTCTCCAAGCTCTGTCCTCTTCAATAACTCTTCTCAAGTACACGAGGTTTTTGTTGATCTTGCTTAGTTGAGACTGGAGCTTAGGGGATGGAACGTATTCTGTGAAAAGAAGAGTTAATTGGAAAAGGTCAAAACTTGGAGGGTCCTCGTGAAAACAGAGAACATGGCAGAGCTGGACGCCATTCCCCACATCGCATGTATGGCTAGTATCTCTGATTCCTTCGAATACCTTCCACGTTCCCATTCCACTGGCTTTAAGCACCTTCACTGTGTCTGAACTTGGGCTTGGAGCTTCCAGAATCCAAGGGGTGGCGTGTTGAAGAGGGCTGCACTCCTGGACCTGGGTTTCTCATGCAATGCTCGGTGGCCCTCGTCTGAGTGTATGTAGGTGTTTTCTAACAAATAAATTGCAAGAGGTCTGCATTTGGCTATTGTCTTGTTTTTGTAGCTGACCTTGGTTCCTCAGGTAACCCTTCACTGGTGAGTTAACCATATTCACCCAGCTGCGGTGGAATCCTACAGAACTATGAGCTGTGAGTCACGCAACTGGGGTGCCTGGATCCAGTCACTGCTGCAAGAAATCTGGGCCTGCAGGAAGGCGGGGCGAGAAGACGCCCAGTCCTCTGTGCTACCATCAGCAAAGGGAGGCCACAGTTCAGCTCCCTTGGCTGGGGGCAGGGAAAGAAGCCCTCCTACTATCTACTGAGAGTTAAAATAATGACCCTAAACAGGAAGTGTCAGAAGGGAGGCCCACGGTGGACTCACAGGCAGATTGCAATGTGGGGCCCCCGGGCGCATGTCTAGAACATCGGAGCTCCCTCCTGAGGACAAAGCGGAGCAGCCCCGAGGGAAGGAGCATTTAAGATGTGGTATATGAGAAACTATCCAGTCTGTTGGTGTCTGTTGCAAGAATAGTGTAGAATTTTATTAAGGAACATGACAAATTTAGAATGAGGAGACAGATCGGTGGGTCTAAGCTCCCCTTGGTTAGCCTGCTAACAATTGGACCTGTGTAAGAGGACATCACCTTTGGAAAAAGGAATTGTTGCTGTGAATATTGTCTATAGTATAATACGGAGAAATCATAATTATAGCAGACATCAGTTTTTTCCTCTCTTAGTGTGTATTGGAGGAATAAACTGATACAGGAGAAAACAATAAGTGAACCAGGAAAGAAAGATGGGGAGAAAGTCACAAATGGGCCTTTATTAGGCATGGGGGGTATGGAAATTTAAGAGTTTTGAAAGACACATATTAAGGTAAGGTAATATTGAGTGGGCAATATTGATTGGAGACCAATTCCACTGTATCAGAGGATGTAAAAGTATCCGGAAGGGTTAACAGAAATAGATCACAAAGACAAGGGACCCAGGGAATGTGTACAGTTCACCACAACCGTACAGAGGAGCAGAGAAAATAAAGACGGGAAGGTTGCAGAATATTGACATTTTTGCAAACACAAAAATGAGGTGAGCCAAGAACGGCGTTGGAGCCTGACCCAGTGAATTAGAGGGTGCAGTGGAGGCTAGACTGCCCGCCTACTTCCAGCATCCTTGTTTCTGGGCTTGATCGTGGAGCAAACGCAGTAAACAAAGTGTGGTCTAGTTAACCCCACCCTGAGAGAACACACAGGAGGAGTTGGACATGGGTTTGCGATACAGACCAAGATAAAGTGTGCGGGAAATTATTTGGGTTGGGTTTAATAAGGTTAACTTGAACCCATACTCTTATAAGAGCTTCTGGGTGTTGTCATCTTGATTCTCCTACTATCTCTGGGCAAGACCAGGGAGGTGACCAGGGAGGGTAGATAGTTATCTATCCTCACTGTCTCCTCCACTTTCCTCACTGGCATCAGTGCCTGGACTGGGAAGGTGAGTCTTCACCCTGTGCCCAAGCCCTGTCCAGGTTGGCCATCTGGGCCTCCTACCATTGAGATGACTCTGCTTCCCTTACTATATTGCAGGGGAGATGGGTCTACCCAGAGAATGGAGTAAAACAGGAGTTGACAAATTGCAAAATAGAAAATCAATAAGAGTTGATTTCACTCACCCCGATTAGAGTAGTACACGAAATTGGCTTCCACCACTCTGTGGTTCAGGGGCTGGGTCTTGCGATAAACATTGTGGATGGTCTTGTTCTCGTGACCCAATAAGGAATTTTCTAGCTTCAAAACCTGCGGACAATACGAGGTGCATTACAGAGGTGAAGAGGCACTGGGTAACTTACAAGTGTTTATTAACAATTAGACTACATCTTGGATTTATTAACCCTTATTAATAAAGTAAGAAGATCTCAAGTGCAGAGGAGGTTCTGGGTACTACGTGCCAGGCATTATTCCAGAATGTATCTACCCATCCATTCTAGCAACAAGTATCTACACACATCTCTTTTCATCTTTTCTACGAGTATTTGCTCAATGGTACAAAGGAGAGAAAGAAGTAAAAAGAGATATATCAATTGGTAGGCTCATTTTTTGTTTTTCTGAAAATGTCTATACTTTGTCTACAGCCTTGGAAGGCATTTTTGCTGCATGTACAATTCTATGTTGGCTATTTATTTCCCTCAGCACTTTGAAAATATGACACCACTACCTTTTGACTTTCACTGTCGCTGTGTTGAATTAACTCTTGTTCTAATAGTACTCTTTTCATGTTAATCTGTCTTTTCTGTCTGACAGATTTTTAAATCTTGTCTTTGAAGTGTTTAGTGCATAGTTTCATACATATAATATATGTACATATTATATATATATATACACACATACACACAAACATATACACACACAGAGGGAGAGGAGAAGGAGAGGGAGAGACTGACTCACTGGGAGTCTAGAATATATGACTCAGTATCTTTCAACTCTTCCTGAAAGTTATCAGTCAATATTTTGTCAAATCATGCCTCCTCCCTATTGTGCCTCTCTTCTCCTTCTAGGACTTCAATTAGATACTTGTTAGACATTTCCACTATACTTTCTGTGTCCCTTTACTTCTTTCTCATATTTCCATCTCTTTTTATTCTTGTGTTGCGTTCTAGATAATTTTCTCTGCTCTGTCTTCCATTTTACTAATTCTCTCTTGAACTGTATCTAACATGTTTTTGGCCTATTCATTGGATTGTTAATTTCAGTTACTACCATATCTTTCCATTTCTATTTTCCAAATTCTATTTGAATTTCTTTTTCCAAGTCTGGTTGTCCATTCTTATACTTTTTTCTTCTGTCCTCATATTTAAACCTCTTATTTCTTTATACATATTAAATATTTTTATGTTAATTATCTGATATTTCTGATTGATCTGATATTATCCGATATAATTATCTGAAATATTTAGAGTTCTGATTCTGCTGGCTCTCATTCATAGTGTCTTTTTCCTTGTGTGTTTTGTGGGGTTTTTTTTAATTGAGCTAATCTCAAGTAACTTTATTTGTGAAAATTCTTCTAGATCTGCATTTAATGTGCATTTTTCCAGACATAATGTAGATTTGCTTTTTTCGGGCCTCTGGGGCACTTCCAGCCTGGTTGGCAACATTTTTATGTGTGGGTGTCCTTGAATAGGGGTCTTTTTCACCTTTTCCTCAAGTAAGGAAATGAAAAATTTAAGAAAAAGAAATTTGTTCCTGAGGAAGAATATCAACTCAGAAGGAAACGTCAGCTTTGCCTTACAAGTTTAGTAACATATGTCCATTTATTTAATTCAACAAACCTTTATTACGTACCTGTGGTGGAGGACAAAAGATGACTGACATGGCCCTTCTCAAAACACTATGGGCATTTTAGAATGATAATGAGCTAACTACGAAGCTGTCCTTCTTGCATAAAGCCATTTAAGAAGTTAGAATGTAAGCCCCACAAGGACAGCAGTTTAATATATCAAGGACCTAGAACAGTGCCTGGAAAGAATAACACTCGATAAGTATTTGCCTTCACTGTGCAACTCCTCTCCTATGACTTGAATCAGGCTCCAGTCCTTTCGCTGCATTTGCCGTCCTTGGGTTCCCTCATGCCTCAGTTTGCCAATCTCTACCAGAGCACTGGGAGGATCACCCAAGGTTATACAGGTGAGGCACAGTAGCCCTCTGCACGGAAAAGGCCTTTGGAACCCAGGAGTTAACATTCGGTGGGATCTGGGGAGCACCCTTGTTAACCGGGCAGTCAAAAGGGGAAACTTTGGCAAAGCGACGTCATGCATTACCTGGGCCTTGGAGAGCTTGACGGAATCTGCCAACACAAACCACTGGACGTTCTCGGTGCAGGGAGGAGTGGTGAGTGACCCCTGGTAGCTGTAGTAGTGCTGGAGGTTCGCCGGCAGCATGTCCTTAAGGTCAAGGCCGGTCAGAGTTGTGCTTTGTTCTAACCAAGGAGACAAGAGGGAAAGGAATGCAGGGACCGCTGCTGCCCCTGGGAGGACAGCTCGGGACCTGCCATATTGAAATCCCCTGGTTTATGCAGAAGAACACAGAAGCTGATAATTGGGAAACATTTCCCCAGCGTACTCCTTCCTGGAAGGGGTCAAGAGGAGAGACTCTGGGGACAGCCACCTCGGATACCTCCTCCTGGCTGAGTAGCCTTGGCTGGGTGCTCACTCTTTCGTCTGTAAAAAGGGAACAACCAACATGACTGCTGTGAGGGGAAAGGGGAATGATGTTTATAAAGCAGCTGGTACACTGAACCAGGCCATGTGGACGTGCCCATAGTGTCACTGCCATCCTCATCCTCATTGTTATCAGTGAAATGGATGACCCCTAGAGGCTTCCGGGTAAGTACCCTCAAAGAAAGAACAAAATTCCTTGGTTTGGGCTCATGTAGAAGTGGATGGGTAGAGGTTAGCAAGGCAAAATCAGAACCAAGCCAGGGGCTGGGGCTTCTGGTCCTGAGCTCCTCCTGCCACACCCAGTGGGAACCCAGCACAGCCACAGCTGGGGCGTGGGGACAATGCACTTCTGTGAATATCTGAGGCTCCCACAATAGCCACACCCATTCCTACTCTAGAGAGTGACTTGTTTTGTCCACGTCAACCACACCGAGTCCCTGACCCCAGCATGAAATTACCAAAGCAACACAGAATTGAGTTAGATTTTCTCTCAATTTTCCTGAGCACTTTTGCCTTTTTTCTCTTTTCTTTCTCTATTTTTTTTTTAGGGGCAGGGTCTCACTCCGTCACCGAGGCTAGAGTACAGTGGCACGATCATAGCTCACTGCAACCTCAAACTCCTGGGCTCGAGCAATCCTCCTGCCTCCGCCTCCTGAGTACCTGGGACTACAGGTGCATGCCACCACACACACCTGGCTGATTTTTTAAAATTTTTTTGTAGAGATGGGGTCTTGCTATGTTGCCCAAGCTGGTCTCAAATTCCTAGGCTCAAACAACCCTCCTTCCTCAGTGCCCCAAAATTCTGGGATTACTGGTGTGAGCCCATGCCCAGCAGTTGTGCACATCTTAAAGGCAAAGACAGTTCTGATATATGCGTAAATAGGCTTGTTCAACCAAGACCATAATGTCTAGTAGTACGTAATCCCACAAGGAGGCAATCGATCTCTAAGTTTTATTATTATTAGAGTATTTCAAGATATAACCTTCTAAAGGGCTCTATGGTACAGATCTGTTTTCATAACTCTAATATATTTAAGTGAAGGTCAAGAATTCCAGAATCATGGTGAGGCCACTATGAAAATAGTATGGTAGCTCCTCAGAAAATTCACATACATCACCATACGATCCAGCAATTCCACTTTGAGTATAGACCCAAAAGGATTTAAAGCAAGTACTTGAACAGATATTTGTACACCCATGTTGACAGCAGTGTTACTTACAAGAGCCAAAATATGGAAACAACCCAAACGCCCACCAATGGATAAACGGATAAACAATGTGGCATATACAATGGGATGTTATGCAGCCTTAGAAAGGAACGTGGCCAGGCCAGTGGCTCACGCCTATAATCCCAGGGCTTTGGGAGGCTGAGGCAAGAAGATCATTTGAGGCCAAGAGTTCAAGACCAGCCTGGGCAACAGACCCCATCTCTACAAAAAATATTTTTAATTAGCTGGGTGTGGAGGTGCATGCCTGTAGTCCCAGCTACTCGGGAGGCTGAGGTGGGAGGATCGCTTGAGCTCAGGAGTTTGAGGTTACAGTGAGCTATGATGGGGCCACTGCACTCCAGTTTGGGTGACAGATCAAGACCCTATCTCTAAAAACAAAAAAAAGGAATGAAATTGTGATACATGCTATAGCATGGATGAACCTCAAAGACACTATGCTAAGTAAAATAAGCCAACCAAAAAGGAAAAATATTGTATAATCCTTCTTATATAAAGTACCTAGAATAGTCAAATTTATAGAGATAGAAATAATGGTTACAGGGGTTGGAAGGAAGGGGAAATGGGGAATTATTGTTTACTGGGTACAGAGTTCCAACTTAGGAAAAAGAACGTTTCTGGTGATGGATGGTGGAGATAAGTTGCATAACAGTGTGAATGTACCTAATGCCATTGAACTGTGCATTTAAAACAGTTTAAGTCGTCAATTTTATGTCATGTATGTATTACTACAATAAAGCAAAACAATTTCAGAACCTTGTGTAAGTTTAGGTAACTGGAGATCTTCTGGGCTGGAACATACCTAAGGCTGATATGTGGGAATTTAGGGAGAGTCATTTGTAATTAAAGAGCTTTCGGGTTGCTGAAGGTACCTTCTGGGTATTCTGCAGACATAGACCTGCTCCTATCATGCATTTGACAAGCATTTAATGCCAGCCACGTGCCAGCTGTGTTGCTAGTGCCGGGGTTACCACAATAACAAGGCAAAGTCCTTGCCCATTGCACTCTAGCAACAGGACAGGATAATAAACACGTAAATAAAATATAGGCGGTCATAAGTACTGAGCAGGAAATTAAAGCAAGGTGATGTGTCTTGTTTTGGAGGGGAAAACATGGGGATAAGTTGATGGTGTGGACATGGGGGGCAATGGAAAGAGGAAAATCTTCCCAGATTTTATGCCGACAATGGGATGGATCACGACGTTGTTCGCTGAGACAGGCAAGAATCAAAGAGAGCCAGTTTAGGGGCAGGCCTAGGAGGTGGAGGAAGACACAGTGACGTTTTGGCTAGCGTAAGTTTGGACCGCACAGCAATATCAGGTAAACAGCTGAGTGAAGCAATCTGGAGTTCAGAGAGAGGCGGTGTGGACCAGAAGCAGAATTAATTGACTTGGAGGAGGAAATGCATCGGCCTTAGTTAGTAGGCGTAGAAACTCCTTGGCCGCTATGGGCCTGTGATTTCCCCCGCCCGCTTCATTCTGGTCAGTGAGTTGGCCCGAGGGTTCTCGCGTCCGCTTCGCCCCGCCTGCCCTGCCTGCCTGCCCTGCCTGCGTGGAGAATGAGACTCGGATTTTGGAGTCTGCAGCCTGGAGACGGCAGTGCAGGCTGTGGGAGTGAATGAGGGCCCAGGAGAAGATAGAGCCGGGCACCCTCCAACATTTAGGGCAGGGGCCAGAAGGAGAGCAAGGGAGCAGAGCTCAAGCGGCGGGGTGGGCGAGGCCGGAATGTGAGCAGGGTGTCCTGGACCGTCATTTCAAGGTCGATTAAGAGAAGAGGAGAAAAGTGGCCGGTAGATCTGACAACAGGGGTGACCCCAGCCAGCCCAGTGGAGCGGTGGGCCAGCCTGGGGTGGGCGGGTGTATAAGGAGAACAGGAATGTTAGACAACCCTTCCACGGGGTGCAGGAAAATGGGGTGGAAGCTGGGGGGTGGTGGGGTCAGGAGATACTGTCGTCTGTGTTTGGATCCGTGTGCTGAGCAGAGAGATCTGATGAAGAGTAGGAAATGAATGATGCTGGGGAGAGAGAGGAGCAGGAAAGAAGCCCCCGAGGGTGGGAGAGGGCTGGAGACAGTGTCACATGGGAGGGTGGTCTTGACAAGAGCAGAGGTTTTTCGGCCACTGTAACAGGGGAGGGGACGTGGAGTTTGGTCCAGGTGCAGGTGGGTTACAAAGAAGGGTGCGTTTCTGGCTGGTCCTCCTGCCTTCTAGAGAAGCGGCAAGTGAGGGCGTCAGCTCCAGGAGAGGGGCTGGGGCCAGGGCACGGGATGGAGGGGGGCGGTGCCAGGAGAGAGCAGAGAGGAGATGAGAAAGGAAACGCCCAGAGTGGTACTTTGGGATTTCTGGGCAGCGTTGATGACTGTTCCTGTTTGCAGCTATGAGTGAAAATAATACCAGTTAGTTTTCTATGGGTTTCTGTGAAACCACATTCAGGCCATGAGTAGGTCTGCGGCTTTTCCGGGTGAGTTTGTGGAGGGCTGGGGGCGAGGGCACTGAGGGTGCTTGCATGGGTTGGCCCAGGGAATCAGAACTAGGAAAGAGAGATGAGGGGCCAGGGGACACGAAGCGTGATTCACAGAGAGAACGCGGAGGCGGATGGACCGGAGGACTCGGGACAGGTGACTTGCTAGAGGGGGCGGGTGTTGAGGCCAGGGCCTGGGAGGCTGGAGGTGTGGCCAGAGTGGGCTGCGCAGAGCCGAGGCTTCAGAGCTAACACGGTTCTAGCTCAGGGTCAAGGGTTGACCATGGCAGTGGGCAACTGCTCTGACATGAACTCTGCCTTCTGGAGGCAGACGGGGTGCGGAAGACCACCCGGGTGCCTATGTGTCCAGATGGCGTGAGGAGGGGCTTCACTCTTGACATTCACCTCAGCTTGGAGCAGGGGTGGACCTCTTTCTAGTGACCAGGACTGTCCCTGCCAGCCGGGGTCAGAGGTGAGAGTCACTGAAGTGAGGCTGTCCCTACTTAGTGGAACTCCAGCCACCCAGAAGTTCCAATCACAGGAGTCGACAAGTAGAGTTTGTCAACAGGTTGCTCAGAGGTGTCCACTGCCTGAGCCACCAGCAGGAACCACTGGAACACATGGCCTCACGCAGGGAAGGGTGGACTCCCTTGGCAGGGCCTGTCGGCCACCCTGCCCCCCATGTCACCCTCCCTGTGTCCCACCGCCCCACCTCACACTCGTTCCTCGCCCCTTACCCACGTGCTTGATGTTGGCCAGATGAGAAATGAAGCTGCTGTAGTAAGTGTTTTCGGCATAATCCTTCACCTGTAGGAAAAACACGGAGCAGTTAACATAAGTGGAGAGGAGCCCTCCCGCCGTCTCCGCTAGCCCGGCTGCCGGCGTCTCGCTGACCCGGCAGAGCTGAGAGTGAGGAGGAGACAGCCCAGCCCCAGCCGTGTTCGGGGCACAGTCTGGCTGTTCTTCCCCAGCAGCTTCCTGCGCTCATCCGTCTCTTTCGAGGGAGGAACTGTCTGAAACATTGGGCAACTTTCAGGGAAAGCAGTTTCTCGGTGACTGGTGACACCCCCAGGAATGGCCAAAAGTCTCTGCTAAGCCCCCCCCACCCCCCATGCACTTGTTCTGGGCAGGGTCAGCCACAGTCAGGCTCTTCGTGATGAGAGAGGCTGGATCTCAGGAGCCCTGCCTCATCCCCAGGGCTCCTGACAGCCGGACAGTCAAGGCAGAGCAGCCCCAACCGCAGGTCACGCTTTCTAGGTGCGTGTTGCGTTTTAAAAGCCAGAAAAGTTGCTTTTGGTGGAAAAGGTCTATTTTCAATGGATCTGTTCAGTCAAGTGGTATTGACCCAATTTCTCTTCCACTGTGCAGAATTCCAGGCTTTCTTGGCCGTCTGACTGTCATCCATTATTTGTTCTCCAGACGTCTCTTGTCTTTTTTGTTCCTCATTCTGCCTTTACTGCCTTCCCTTGCATTAACAAATACTTCTAGTGTACAATTTGTAGCCATTTTCAGCTACTTTCTTAGCCATTGCTCTAGTCAGTATAATATATGATTTAACCTAATCACAATCAATGTCAGATTAATACTAACTTAATTCAAGTAAAATATAGCAACTTAGCTCCAATATTACTCTGTTTCTTCCCCATCCTTTCTTCTATTTTTGTCACATATATTACATCTATGTATATTATAAACCAAAAAATACAGTGGTGTAATTATCACTTTAAACAATCTTATGGGGTTTTTAAAAGAAAGAAATTAAAAGGAGAAAAGACAAAAAATATATGTATATAGTTTTTCATATTTACCATTTCTGGCATTCTTCATTGCCTTTTTTTTTAGAGACAGGGTCTCACTCTGTCATCCAGACTGGAGTATAGTGGCACAATCATAGCTCACTACAGCCTCAAACTCCTGGCCTCAAGTGATCCTCCCACCTCAGCCTCCCAAGTACATGGGATTACAGGCATGAGCACCACTCCCGACTCTTCATGTCCTTCTGTAGATCTGAGCTACTGTCCGGTGTCATTTCCTTTCATCCAGAATGACTTCTTTTACTACTTCTTGTAAGACAGGTCTGCTAGCAATTATCTTGGTTCTTATTTGTCTGGAAATGTCTTTAATTTATCTTAATGTCTGAAGGGTGGTAGTTAGACATAGAATTCTTGGTTGCCAGTAATTCTACTGCCTCCTGGTGACTTGAGAAGTCAGCCATTAATTGTACTGTCATCTCCCTACGTATAATAAATCCTTTTTCTCTTGTTGCTTTCAGCAGTTTGATTTTAATGTGTCCAGGAATTTATCAGACTTGGGGGATATTGAATTTTTTGGATTAGTAAATTAATGTTTTTCATCAAATTTAAGAAATTTAGCTATTGTTTCTTCAAACAATTTTTCTTACACTTTCTCTCTCTCCTCTCCTTCTGGGAGTCCCATTACAGACATATTGGCATGCTTGGTTTGGTCTCCATGAGTCTGTAAGGCTCTGCTCATTTCTCGTCAATTGTTTTTCTGTGTTCTTCAAATTGGATAACTTCATTGCTTTATCTCAAACGTACTGATTCTTTCCTTTACTGCCTCAAATCTGCTTTGGGCCCATGTAGTGATTTTTTCATTATGTTCATTGTACTTTTCAACTCTAGACTTTCCATTTGGTGCATCTTTGTAGTTTCTGTTTCTCTATTGAGATTCCCTTTTGAGTCATTGTCATCATATTTTCCTTTAACTCTTTGAACATAGTTTCCTTTAATTCTTTAAACATATTTATGATAGTTGCTTTTAAGTCCTGTCTGCTTAACCACTCTCAGCCCATTCAAGTCAGTTTCTGTTGATTTTTCCTCCTAAATATAGATCACACTTTCCTATTTCTTTACATACCACGATTTATTGCTGAAAACTGGACATTTTACATAACATTTGGCAGGAAATCTAGATTTTGATTTTTAAAAATTGTCCTGAAGGGTTTTGTTTGTGTATTCATTTAGTAACTTGCTTGGACTTAATCTGCAGTATATGTCTCCCCAGAAGTACTCAGCAGCTGATTCTCTGCTCAGTTTTTAAGTCTTTTTTTTTGTTGTTGTTGAGACAAAGTCTCACTCTGTTGCTCAGGCTAGAATGCTGTGGCATCAGCCTAGCTAGCAGCAACCTCAAACTCCTGGGCTCAAGCAATTCTACTGCCTCAGCCTCCCAAGTAGCTGGGACTACAGGCATGTGCCACCATGCCTGGCTAATTTTTTTTAATATATATTTTTAGTTGGCCAATTAATTTCTTTCTATTTTTAGTAGAGACAGGGTCTCGATCTTGCTCAGGCTGGTTTCGAACTCTTGACCTTGGGCAATCCACCTGCCTTGGCCACCCAGAGTGCTAGGATTACAGATGTGAGCTACTGCACCTGGCCTAAGTCTTGTTTTTATTTTTTAGCCTGAATTCCTAGGAGCCACCCAGAGTGGACATAGCTATGTTGTCAGTCAATGATTTGGGCACAGGTTGTGCTCAGTCACCTTGCACCTTCTGCAAGGTATGATCTGCAATCTGATGCATCTGCGTATGGGTTAAGAAGCACATTGAAAGTTCAGCCGGTTCTCATATTGGCTTCAGGATTTGCTGTCCGTGAGGCCATGCTGGGCAGTTACAGAGTCCCTCTGTGTCTCTCACTTCTAGGATCTCCCTCATTCAATTTCCGATTGGTGTGCCGCTCTCCATGCACACTAACTGGGCCTGCAACCTCAGACTTCCAGAGCTGCAGGTTTTGCATGTTTGCTTTCTGTCTTTTCTGCCAAGTTTGCTACTTTTACTGGCAGTGTTCCTGGGCATGGGCTTTCAACTTCCACCCCAAGTCAAGTCAGCCCCCTGCCCCGGCAGTGATGCTGCTGGTTTCCCTGTCCTGATAAAACCACCTGTTGACCAAGTTAGGGAGTAGAATAGCCCCAGGCTAGAAGTCCGTAGACACTCACTGTTTTTGCTCAAAATTCTAGCCATTTTTCATTAATAAATGCCACAATTTATCGTTTGTCCTTTGTCCATTTCCAGAGCACCGAAATGATGGTTTTCATCATTTTATCCAATTTAATACTTGTTTCTTGCAGATTGGGCTCCTGACTACTTCTGCCCACCCACCCCTAAGTCCCACTCTCTCGACTGTCTTAGAAGTGCAGAGGCGCTGCCTTTGTCTGGCTGGACCGCAGGCTTCCCCTTGCCCTTCAGACCAGTTTGTGTCGAGTCAACCCTTCTGTGACCCCAGCTCTTTTAAGTCAGCTTGTCCAAGTTATTCAAGGTCCCCGAGGTTGATGACACAGAAGGAGCACAGGGACTGTGGGCAGGGCTGGACGAAGGGTCGATCACCCATCAAGTCAGCATTCCCAAGAATTGTGAGCGCAGGAAAGGGCGAAGAAGGCTAATAAGGAAGACCCTTCATCTAGAGTTCACCCCTAGACCCCCTGGACGTCAAACTATAGCTTTCCCCTGGATGTCACCCCCTGGACGTCAAACTATAGCTTCCCCCTGGATGTCAAACTATAGCTTCAAACACAGACACACCCACGAGTTTCTGCCTACCTCAACAAAGGCTGCCAGTACAGCCAAACCATCCGGGGCATCTTTGGCGACATCGTAGCTCTCGTACTTAGAATTGTAGTGAACAATGTGAATCTGTGGAAACAAGACTGGGTGAGTCCAGGGCAGCTCATACAGACCTCAAATGCCTGACGTTTCCGGGGAAGGAGGAAAAGAAGGTCAGACTCTGCACCTGAGGCCCCAGAATGTCTCACAAACAACTCTGACCCATCCCCTCCATCTCTGTTCTGAGTCCCATCTGTCAAGACCAGAAACTTCCCCAGGAATGGAAAGAGCAGGAGTGGGATTCTGGGGAGGTGGCAGCTCCAGTGCATTGTTGTGAGCCCACCTCCCTCCCGGCAGACGGGCTGGCAGAGTCTGGAGGACTCACATGAGGACACGGGTTCTCCTAGGATGCCCGGGGTGGGGGGTTGGGGGAGAATGAGCGTGAGCTCCCTTGCCCCAGGAAGCCACGGTAAGCCTGCAGTCAGCCTAAGGACGGATCCGGGCAAAAAAGGGAACCCAGAAAATCCGGCACATACAAATCCAGCTCAAGCAAAGGAGGGCTCGCCACCCCTGCGGGCTGTAGAGTCCCTCCATGCTGTGAGTTCTTTGCAGGCGGGGACCCTGTCTGTATTCCCAGCACAAAGCCGTGATCAGTCAATAGTTGTCGAGTGAATAAAAATAAACTTAACCTCAGGGTGACTTAACTGGCACCACTGCACAAAGTCTTTTGGCTGCTTTAATAAGAAAAGTGACTATGGAGTTTGAAGGAAAGAGGACCCGATGAGAGTCCTCACGTACCTCGATCGCATGTCTGGCCCCATCGACGGTGTGCTCGGAGCCGCTGATCTCCCCGGATGCGCCACCCCAGTGGAAATGCATCTGTTTGGCTATGTACCTGGTGCCGTCTGCGGCCGTCACTTGCATGGTGGAGGGCAGGCTTATCTGAACTGGAGAGACAAGGCAGGGCAGGGGGCGGGCAGGTGGGCATGGAGGGGTCAAGCCTACAGGGGAGGTAGCTTTCCTGGTCACCTCCCACCTGCCTGCACCCAGGGCAAGCCAGCACCATAGACTGGCTTACAATGCCATGACAAGGGTCACCGAAGGAGAGGGGCACTGGCATGCAGGGTGCAGGGTGAGGTCAGGCTGAGGGCCGGGCACCACCCCCAGGGTTCACACCTTCCTGCCCAGAACCAGCAGGTCGGGAGTAGGACCACGCAGTGGCAGGTCCAACGTCTTTGGCCCTAAGGAAAGGGAAAGCCCTGAAAAAACACAGCTGACGGGTACGGAAACCAGAATTCTACTCGCCACCTCTGACCAATTTTGGAATTTGCCCAAGGTGTAGGAATAAGAAGTGGGGCCTCTTGGGACTATTTTGATTAATTTTACTGCCCAGAGTTAGTATTGTTTGTAAGGCCAAGTTGAGGTTGCTGTCTTCTTCATAACATGGTTAAAATCCTCATCCCATGTAAGCTTCCAGAACTAGCCCAGCTAACAGCCGGCTGTACCGGGAAGTCACAGAGCATCCCGGCTGGGCTTCGACACTTCTAGTCTATGGACAAGGAAGCTGACCCAGGCAGGAGGAAGACTTGCTCAAAGGCACGCAGTTCACCAGTCAGGGGCGAGCTGGGCTGAGAACTGAGTGTCCAGGCCCCATCTCAGACCAGGCGTCACCACGATGCGGCTCACCATGTCTTCAGAAGACAAGAAACCAAATTCCACAGCAGGTCAGGGACATGCAAATTTTTGGCTTGGGATTTAATTTGACTGCAATTATCAACAGATGCATTAAAACGTTAGGCTCTTGTCAGTGGAAAAATGAAATGTTCTTCCAGCTTCCTCCTGCTTGTCACCCTGCAGACATCCCACAGGGAGTCACCCCGGTCAGACACCTGCAGTATTTCACCGGCTCAGGCCTTAGGGAAGTCCTTGTCTTTTGGAATGAGCTAGGCAAAAAGGAAAAATGGACTGAATGACTAAGAAAAATATCTATGAGCATTGAATTTGGGTCTTGGAAAGGGGCAGACAGCATCTGTCTTGTCAGCAAGACAAAGCCATCAGGATGTGCTTGCTTCAGCAGCACATATACTAAAATTGGAACAATGCAGAGATTAGCATGGTCCCTGCACAAGGACCATGCCCAAATTTGTGAAGTGTTCCATATTTTTTAATAAAAAAATTTTAAAGTCACTGGGGCCCTCACACAATGGATCACATCTTTATTCCCAGCACTTTGGGAGGCTGAGGCAGGAGGATCGCTTGAGGCCAGAAGTTCAAGACTAGCCTGTGCAATATAGTGGGACCCTGTCTTCATAAAAAAAAATTTTTAAATAATAAGGCAGGTGTGGTGGCACATGCCTGTCATCCCAGCTACTTGGGAGGCTGAGGCAGGAGGACTGCTTGAGCCCAGGAGTTTGAGGCTGCATTGAGCTGTGATGACACCACTGCACTCCATCCTGGGCAAGAGAGCAAGACCCTGTCTTAAAAAAATAAAATAAAAATAAAAATAAGCAATACAGTCATCAAAGATGGTTGTAAACAAGTATAATAAGTTTTCCTAAAAAACAAATATTAGATATTCGGTACCTGTAATTTCCAAATTATCTAAAGGAGCAGGCAGCTCTGATTAAATTCATAACGTAATATGCTGTAATGCAGGAATCTGGCCTCAAAGATTTTAACAAGCCCTTTGGCAGAACAAGTGTTTTGTATTTAGAGCTTGAAATGTGGCCAGCCTCAAAAATCAATGCTCGCAAGAAAAAGATGGAAGAGCCTTTAAAAGGAGACGTGCTGAGAGCGACAGAGCCTGGGAGCCAACGGCCAGGCCAGGGCTTCCTAAAGGGACCGTTAACACCACATGAGCAATTAGGGAGATGCTGACAATTACGGTTCCCCACAACACAGTTCCCGGGAGACAGACACATCAATTCTGGTTACGCTGACAGGCCTGCACAGGCCAGATTGGAAAACAGCAGCAATCCTGAGCTCGTCGCTGTGTTTTTGAAAAGATGAAGCCAAGATATCTATCCCCAAAAGTCAACTCTGCACCTTCCAGACCGGAAAATGGATTCAACTTCCAGAAGAGGTTGCTCCCCTTGGTGGGAAACCAATTTAACCAGCTTCTCATCAGACAAGAAAAACCACAACACCCAAGCATTTGCTGTGTTCAAGAAGCAAACAGCAAAGTGTCAAGGTCATGAAAGTCAAAAGACAGACTGGGGAAGTGACCTGAGCCTGGGGAGACTAAAGAGACAGGACAGCTAAGTGCAACGTGGGATCCGGGAGTCAATCCTGCGCCAGGAGAAAAACAAGAGTAGGAAAGTGATGTCATTTAACTGAGGCCTGGAGTTAATCGTATTGTGTCATCTTAATTCCCTAGTTCAGTAATAATTGTACTATGGTTATAAAATGTTAGTGTTAGGGGAAGTGGGAGGGGGGTATATAGGACTCTCTGTATTACTTCAGAAATTTTTCTAGTGGAAAACATTTAAAAATAAAGTTGTTTTTTTTAAAAAAAAAAAAAGACACAAACAGCCTGCAGTCTTCAAAGATCAAAACCTGCTGAGAAATCATTACTCATGGGTGTTTGGGGATTTATACTTTTATATCCAAGTCTTTTCTGCTCAAGGGCACCATTCAGTGGACATTTTTGAATCTGCTCTGTGTCAGGCTCTGTGGCAGGTACTGCAACAGAAAGATGAATAAGGGATTGTCCCTGTTTTCAAAGAACTAAGTAAATGGAGTAGCCAATATCATGTGTTAAGAAAACAGTGCTGGGTGCGGTGGCGTGGTCCTGGGAGGCTGAGGCAGGAGGATTGCCTAAGCCCAGGAATTCGAGGTTGCAGTGAGCTGTGATGAGGCCACTGCACTCCAGCCTGGGTGCCAAGAGTGAGACCCTGTCTCAAAAAAAAAAAAAGAAAAAAGAAAAGAAAAAAGATGCCACTACACACTTATTAGAATGCCCAAGATCCAAAACACTCACAATGAAAACGGTGTAACCACTCCGGAAGACGGTTTGCCAGTTTCCGACAAAACTAAACCTACTCTTACCATAAGATCCGGCAATCATGCTCCTTGGTATTTACCCACATGAATTGAAAACTTACGTCCACACAGAAACCTGCAGACGGAGTGTATAATATAATAGCTTTATTCATAATGGCCCAAACTTGGAAGCAACCAAGACGTCCTTCAACGGCTGAATGAATAAGCTGTCCTTCATGCAGACGACGGACTGTTATTCAGGACTAAAAGGAAACGAGCTACCAGGCTACGGAAAGATACGGAGGAAACTTAAATGCATATTCCTAAGTGAAAGAAGCCAGCCTGAAAAGGCCACCTGCGGTAGGATTCCAAGCACATGACATTCTGGAAAAGGCAAAACTATGGGACAGTGAAAGGATCGGTGGTTGCCAAGGGTTAGTGAGGAGGGAGGGAGGAAGGGGTGGAGTACAGAGGATTTCTATGGCTCTGAAACTATCGGTGGATGCCTGTCATTATAAGTCTATCAAAACCCATAGGATGGGCCAGGCGCGGTGGCTCACACCTGTAATCCTAGCACTCTGGGAGGCCAAGGCGGGAGGATCACTCAAGGTCAGGAGTTCGAAACCAGCCTGAGCAAGAGCGAGACCCCATCTCTACTATAAATAGAAAGAAATCAATTGGCCAATTAAAAATATATAGAAAAAATTAGCCAGGCATGGTGGCACATGCCTGTAGTCCCAGCTACTTGGGAGGCTGAGGCAGGAGGATCGCTTGAGCCCAGGAGTTTGAGGTGCCTGTGAGCTAGGCTGACGCCACGGCACTCTAGCCAGGGCAACAGAGTGAGACTCTGTCTCAAGAAAAAAAAAAAGCCATAGGATGTACAACACCAAGAGTGAACTCTAATGTAAACTATGGACTTTGGGTGATAATGATGTCAGTGCAGGTTCATCAGTGATAACAAATGTCCCGCTCTGGTGTGGGATGCTGAGGGGAGGGGCAGCAGGGAAAAGGGAACCCCACTCTCTGCTCTCAGTACTTTCTGCTCAATTCTAAAAACTAAAGTCTATTAAAGTATACAATATAGAACAATAATATATATGTGTTCTAAGATATAAAAAGAAACCTAGAAAATCAAAATTAACAAATCAGGACAACTTTTTTGTCAAGTTTAGTATTCATCAAAATTTCATTCGATTTAAAATTTGTAGATTAGTTTTTTTCTCCTTCAGTAGAATTCCCAAAAGTGATTCGAGCTTACTGAAAATAGCCTATTGTAAAGAGTATAGCCAAGTAATTTCAAAAGATAAATTCTAAAATCCTTTCAAAATACTTGACATCAGAAAATGTAATTAATGTGAACTTTGGGTGCATTCTAACATGTTTGACATGCTGTAGCGTGACGTGGGGACCCCAAAGGAACAGGCTTTCAGCCTGCAGAGAGCCAAACACAGCCCAGAGGAGGAAGGCACCGGGTCCTCTGCAAACTGGGAGGAGGAGCCATGGCCAGCTCCTGGGAAGCTGGGCTCTTCCTTTACACCGCCCTCTTCTGGGCCAGCACAGAGCCCTGCACACAGCAGGTGCTCAGCAGGTGGTACCAATAGAGACTCTGTTGTCACTCCTGGCGACTGTCCAGGTGTATTAACAAAGCTTCTCCTCTGCCTTTGCCCTTTTTGCTCCATCCCTTCCACCAAGGGCAAGAACAGGAGGAAGAGCTCCCCCGCTTGCCAAGCTGCTGGAAGCTTCAGAGAGTAAACAGGAGCTCAACATTAATAATAAGAATGAGGCTTTCGTTAAATATTTGTATAAGGCTGAGCACAGTGGCTCACACCTGTAATCCCAGCACTTTGGGAGACCAAGGCAGAAAGATGGCTTGAGGCTAGGAGTTTGAGACCAGCCTGGGCAACATAGTGAGACTCCATTGCTACAAAAAAATAGAAAAATGAGCTGGGCATGGTGATGAGCACCCGTAGGTCCCAGGAGGCTGAGGCAGGAGGATCACTTGAGCCTTAGAATTCAAGGCTGCAGTGAGCTAGGATCCAAGCTACTGCACTCCAGCCTGGGCAATAGAGTGAGACCCTGTCTCTAAAAATAAATGAATAAATATTTGTGCATTTCTGGGCTCCTGGCCACACATGCCTGACCCCTATTACAGACATGACTTCTCCCACTTGCTACTCTCACCAGCCCCACAAAGGGCAATTGTATTTAGTTTCTTGACTGTGCAAATAGGAAAACCAAGTCCGGTTACTTCCATACACCTGTGTGGCAGGCAGTAAGCTCACCTGACGCAGTGGGAGTGATGGAGTGAGAGCTCGAGGTATCCAAGGAGGACGTGGCCAAGGAATAGACATCTGGGGTCTGGGTCCGGCTTGGCCGTGAGAGACCGTGTGACCTTGAGTGAGACCCTCGGCCCCCTGAGACCTCACTTAAAACATGCCCCCCTCTTGCGGTGCCATGAGGCTCAGAGCAGATGAGCCCACTTGGGACACCAGGAAGATGTTCTGCAAACATAAAGCGTGGATTTTGCAGTTGCGCAGAATGGACTCCCGAAGTGGGGGTCCCGCAACCCAGCTCTCCCTGTCTGACCTTCACCCCCTTTCTAGTAGAGAACAAGACTAGAGATTTCTTTCAAAACCTCAGAGAAATACTGAGCCTACCTGTCAGGAGCTTTGAGCTAATCAGATTCAATATATACGGAATACATATTAATATATATATGCAATGAATACATATGACTGTCTATGTGGATGATATGGGAAACAGGGCACAGATGAACAGAAGACACAGGCGAGAAGGTGGCTTCAGCACCATGGCCCGTCCTGCCTGGCACTTGCTGGGCGGGTCGCAGTGGGCGTGGGTGAGAGGATAACACCACTGGCGGGCCACCGGCAGGAAGGAGCCAACGGGGACAGCGTCTGCGGACAGAGGCTGCCCGCTTTGGAAGAGCCATCAGGATTCCAGGCCTCAGGGCCTCCGTGCCTGATGCTGAGCTCTGGGGCTCTGTGGCTCTGTGGGGGCCACTCCCGGCAGGTGTGCCTGTCACCTGCCTTCCCCCGAGGACCGCCAGGGCTGCCCGTGGGGACTGGCGCCGCTCGCCCGCCCTTACCTGTGTGGCCGTTGTTGGTCATGGAGAACTCGCCCACCTGGGCGTCGTAGCCTGTCAGATTGAGCGCCCTCAGGAAAGGGTTGTAGCGCACATTCCTCCTCTGCAGGTCGATGGGGGACTGTCTCTGTCCCCCGCAGTCAGGGTACTGCTGCGACCAGTGTGCTTCATCCAGCGTCCCCTCTGTGACAGGAGAGAGCATGTCACAGTTCGAGGGGCACCCCCAGCCAAGCCCCCTCTGCGGGCACCTCACCAGGCCAGAAGCCAGGACCCAGGGGCCCCACAGGGTGCCTTCCAGAAAGCAGAAGCAGGGCCTCCGGAAGGAGGCTGGAGGGACATCTAATGACCTCCAAGGACCCTGACGATTGGGGGCTTGGGTGCCAACTTCTAACTTCCCCATGGCACCTCCTGGCCCTGGAAACATGCCTTAGTGTTTGAACACAATGAAAATCTTGTATATGTAATTTTTTCCTCTCTCTTGCACTATTTCCAGCTGATAATGCATTAGTGGGGTCCTCGGCTGCTGCCGAGGGGCCTTGTCCTCATTTCCTCTAAACGGCCCAGTTTTCCTCCCAGCCCCCTTCTCCCTGTGCTGCAGGAACCCCCTCCCCACTTTCTTGCTCCAGCCCCTGTTATGGGCCCCCAGCATGGCGGAGACCACCGGGGTGTCTCCACCTGCAGATTCGGGGCAACTGGGGAAGCATCAGGTTCAGGGAGGACCTAGAAAGTTTCATTTTTTTAAATCAGAGGAAGGAAATTTATCCTTTCAGAGATGATTGATAAGCACAAGGCACAGAGCAATGAAGGCCAGCGGTCATTACGGGTGACTTGGCCCCCAAACGGCTGCGGATCTTGGATTCGGCCATTTGCAGTTGAGGACCCAATCCCGTCCCCACTCTGGAGTAGCTCTCTGGTGAGTGCGTAGCTCGTTTTAGCAAAGGTGTCCCTACGGGGCCCCTCACAGCTTCTGAGTTTGCAGTCAGTGGGAAAGTCAATTCCTTATTTCTCTGCTCTTCGCTGTTTAATGATTCAAACCCATTTTTAAGCAGTTCTCTCCTAGAGGCAGGAAAGAGGCCTCCAGTGCAGCCCCTTCTTGGATGCAAGTGCTCTGGCCCAGTCCCTGTCAACACTGGGACATCCCTCAGGTGTTCCTGGAAGGCATTCGCAAAAGCTGCCCCCAGGTTCTCCGGGACCTCCAGTGGCTTTCCAGGAAGCCCACAGTCTCCAGGCTGGCTGAGCCCGGCGAGGACAAGACCTTCATTGTCTGAATTTTCTCTTTGTAACTTTGGAACCACACCCAGCCCCGCTGGGCCAGACGAAGCAGAAAACCTCAGAGCCTCCCAAGCCCCTGGCAGGTGTGGGGACCGCCTGTGCTCGAGGACAGAGCGGTTGGGTAGAGTCAGCCCCTCTGAAGTTGGATTTCCTGAGCCTCCCCGGGGGTGTCCCTAATACAATTGCCCTTGACTTAGCGGGACATACCACCACCCTGACTGTGTGCTTCCCCGGCGCCCGAGGCAGGGGCAGATTTTGCAGAGAGCAGGCTCCACACTGTCTGCTCCTGCTTCCTGCCATCTGCCAGCAGCCACCAGCCTCCCCTGGGGCCCCACACCACCGTCCAGTGCAGAAGAGAAGGGGCCGCGGCAGGACCTCCCTCACTGGCACATGAAAGAGTGTTCCAAAGCCCACAGACACAGTATTCCTAGCTTCGGCTCACCTGCGGGTGAGGACCCTTGCTAAATGCCAGGATCTTAAATTTCACATGTTAAAAATCTGGTTCCGGGAGCCTGGAGACGACCTAAAGGTAACTGTGTTCTCAGCAAGATGTTCACAAAATTTCCTAGAGGGAAGTTCCCCCAAACCTTGCAGCGCCTTCTGTGAGGCTACCAGGAGTCCCTTCTAAGAACTTTATTCTCCACTTACATAGAACAATAAAGCAAAAGGTTTTACAATCAGAAGCAGCGGCTTATGCAGGCAGGTTGGGCGTGGTGGCTCCCAGCTGTAATCCCAGAACTTTGGGATGCCAAGGCAGGAGGATAACTTGAGGCCAGGAGTTCGAGACCGGGCTGGGAAATAGTGAGACCCCATCTCTACAGAACATTTAAAAATTAGCTGTGCATGGTGGCTGGCGCCTATACTATAGTCTTAGCTACGTGGGAGGCTGAGGCAGGAGGATCACTTAAGCCCAGGAGTTCAAGGCTGCAGCAACCTATGATGGGGTCACTGAACTCCGCCTAGGCAACAGAGGGAGACCCGGTCTCAAAAAATAATAAATAATAAATAAAAAAGCAGCAAGGGGGCTCAAACCAGCCAACACAGAGGGTGGAAAAGATTTCAAAGCAAAAAGCCTACAAGTGAACCAGGGATTCATGAAAGGAGAAAGTTATTTCCTCTTTTCCTTAATTGAAGTTTAAGTTCAATTTGTTCTCTATACATCCCGAGACCTTGGAAAGGTAGCAACTGAACCCACAATGAGCAGACGCCACGGTGGGTGTGGGGGCCGCCTTGCCACCCCAGAAAGTGCCAGGTTCCCCTTTCGTCCTCAAGAAGGGGGCTGCTCCCTTCCTTGTTGCAGGGATAACCGAGGAACCAAGGAGCCGTGCATGGTTGGGGGGCTTACCAGTGTAGGTCCACGCGAGCCCTTGCTGGGCCTGGGTGCCCAGGAGGAACAGGGACAGAAGAGGCACCAGGGCCCTCATGGTGTGCAGGTCTGCGATCAGGACTGATTCTGGGGAAGCTCTTCTTTTAAAGGCTCAGGAACTGTAAATAACAATTTACCACGTCCAGCCAGCTGATCCACCCTTTGCTGCGCCCACTGAAACAATAACACCCTCCCCACAACGGCCTTTCTGGCTCCGTCCGTCGGGCCCAGTGGCCCGAGCACGTGGCTGCTCTGCTCCGAGTCATTACCACATCCAGGTAGTCCATGGGTTCGATGAACTTAGGACAAGTCACCTGAAGGCCACACAGTACAGCCATTGTGGACACAGGTGACCACAGGAGGGGAAAAAGGCCCGAGGCAGGCAGAGGGAGAGGCTTTCCCTGCACTGTGGCACTTCCTGTGCCCTTTCTGCTGGCACTGGAGATCTGGGCATGGCTGGGGCCTGCAAACCCTGCAGGCTTTCACGTGGAACCTCCTGCCTGTCTCAGTAATGGCCACGAGCCACTGCTGCGGACTTACGGCTGCCCCCAGCCAGGCCCCTGGGGAAAGGGCCTGTCCCCACGTTAGGGCATGAGGTGGAGGGTCCTAACTAGAGGCACAGAGGTGCCGGTGCTTGCCTCAAATCAGTGCTTGTTCCTTCGTCCCAGCTCATGGGCCATGTCCCAATCTGCGCCTTTGGGCCACCTGAGCTGGCAGGGGCGTCCGTGGTGCCCCGTGGATTTGTTCGGACAGCTACAGAGCCCTTGGACACACCCAACCGATCAACAGAGGTGGCTCCATGGGTTGCCTAATCCTTGTGCATCACTTGGCTAAATAGTCCTTAAAGTTAGCTGAGGGAGAAACCATGAGCTTATACCTGCTGACAGGCGGCAGTTCCAGGCCCTTCAGAGAGGCAAAGGGCAGGCCGGGTCCTGCGGGGTTTCCACGCTGGCCAGACACAGAGCAAAACCCCTCCTGCCCACGTTTAATAACCCACTGCTCGCCTGTCCCGGGGATGGCAGGTGGCAGCACACCTTTGCAAGGACATTAAAGGCAAACATGGGATCTCCTTACATTTCAAAGGGCTCCCTGTTGTCATTTAATTCGGGAACATCTGCTGCTGCAAAGATCTTGCTGGAAACAGATCCCTAAAGCTCAAGAGCTGCAAGAATCTTAAAGAAAACAAAGCATGGTTAGGAGCCAGACTGACAGAGCTCAGATCCCAACTGTGCCACTTACTCGCTGTGCGACCTTGGGCAAGTTACTCAACTGCTTTGTGCCTCAGTTTTCCTGTCTTTAAAAGGAGTTAATGATCGTACCTCCCTCCTGGGGATTCAGCAATAAATGTATGCACAGTAGTCCGTAGCAGAGCCTGGTGTGTGCCAGATGGCATTATTATCCATTCTGATCCCTCATTTTATGGAGAAAGGAAGTGACTTAACATTGTCACCCAGTTAATGAGGGAACAGGAGGTAAAAATGACTCTTAATCTCCAGCTCATGGAACTTCCCACGTTTGCAGAAATTAAATGTTTTAATTTTTTTTGTAGAGACAGGATCTCAAACCCTGGCCTAAAGCTCACCTCAAGCAATCTTCCTGCCTCAGCTGCCTTAGAGACCCACTCTAGGCCGGGCGTGGTGGCTCACGCCTGTAATTCTAGCACCCTGGGAGGCCGAGGCAGGAGGATCGCTTGAGCTCAGGAGTTTGAGATCAGCCTGAGCTAGAGTGAGACCCTGTCTCCTTGTCTCTACCACAAATAGAAAAATTAGCTGGACGTGGTGGTGCACGCTTGTGGTCCTAGCTACTCGGGAGGATGAGTCAGGAGCATCGTTTGAGCCCAGGAGTTTAAGGCTGCAGTGAGCTACGATGACACCACTGCACACTACCCAGGGCAACAGAGTGAGACTCTGTCTCAAAAAAAAAAAAAAAAAGAAGGAAATTGAACCTCATTTCCCACCACCCCTGCTGAAAAATAAAATTAAAAAGTCCTTGCTAAGTTTGTCACACTCTGCCTGCTGAGCCCCCACCCTGCAGAAAGGGCTGCCTTATAGATCACGAGACCCCACCTCTGCTGAGGACAGTAAGACCCCTTGACATCAAACTGGCCAGAAAACACAAACTGAGCCATCCGAATTAGGGGTGGAGGGGGGATCTGAATTGGGAAACACAGAAAGAATGGGGGGTGCAAATGGGCAGAGGCTGCAAGTTCAGGATGTGACAGAAGCCAGGGAGGCTGGGATGAGCCTGGGCCACGGGGGAGGGGACAGCTGCACCGAGAGGGCTGGAGGGACGGAGGGGCCCTGGGGCATCAGAGGAGCCGAGAGAAGCTTTCAGAGCTAGGAGGGCTGGGGGGCTGTTGGGGAGGCCACACAGTGACATGGAGAATGTCCACCACTCCCAGTGGCTCACCAGCCCATGTCCCATGGGGTTTCGCTGCCCTGAGGTGGGCGCCTGGGGACTCCCAGGAGAGCCCCAGTACTTTTGCTGCCCCAGGCGTCTCCTTACAGGCAGCGCACAGAGGGTCCCGCAGCCGCTCTGCGACACACCATCCGGCGGGTCTCAGGCTGCGCCCTGGGTTCTCTGTATCATTGGCTCAGGCAAGAGCCTGGGCGGCCAGTAGTCTGTGCAGCTGGCCGATGCTAAGAATTGGTGTAAAAGTGAGTAATTAAGGTAAGAAAGGGATCAGCTCAGCGAGGCTCTTGAACATAAGAGCCATCTGCTGGGGGGGGCGGGGAGAGGGGGCCCCTCCCTCATCTGTGCTGCACACTGCCAGTGACACAAAGGACTCAGGATGAGATAAGGTCACTTTTGTTGCCTAATTTCTGACCCATTGTCTTCTTCCGTCCTAAAATTTTCCATCTACTTTGAACATGAGTCTTCTCCTTGCATCTGTGGGCACGATGTTTGCTTTGGTTTGTTTTTGTTATTGTTTTTTTAGTGTGACCCTTTTTACCCTGAACTTCCTTCTGCTTTCATCCAACCACACACCCAGCTCATCAAGGCTGTTTTTTAATTTTAAATGCCTGTTTTTCTAGGGCTTATGGTTTGAGAGGCTGTCTGAGACGAGCTGACAAGTATGTCATTTTCATTACAACATAAGGTCAAAAGGGAGAAAGGAGCTTTTATTCTTCCTCGGTTTTACCCCTGCTGCATGGCAAGGCCCACCGAGGCAAAGTAAAAGAAGAGGGCTGGCATGGCCAGCCCAGGTGAGCAGGGAAGTCCTGTCAGCCCAGGTAAACAGGGAAGCACCATTAGCCCAGGTAACAGCGAGGCATGGTCAGGCCAGGTGAGCACGGCCCCTGATGAAGAGGGAGGCCCCCCAGCCCAGGTGAGCCATGCTCAGGCTTGCACAGGACCAGGTAAAAGAATGAATCTGACTACACCAGAACATGCACAATTTGGCTGTAAGGAACACACACAGACCATTGTCCTGTTTCAGGCAGGAGTACCAGCTCTCTGGAATCCTGAAGAATGAATCAGTCATTCTGGAAAAGTGACTCTTCTAGATGGTTCAATTTCAAGGCTCAATCTTATATAAGCCCAAGACATTTAATCCATTTTGGATTAAAACCTCTAAAATGTATCACACTTTTTAAATAGATTACGCTGAATATTATTAAACTGTTCTTTTTTTTTAAGACAGAGTCTCACTGTTTTTCCTGGGCAAGAGTGCCGTGGCGTCAGCCTAGCTCACAGCAACCTCAGACTCCTGAGCTCAAGCAATGCTTCTGCCTCAGCCTCCCGAGTAGCTGGGACTACAGGCATGCGCCACCATGCCTGGCTAATTTTTTCTATATATTTTTAGGTGTCCAATTAATTTCTTTCTGTTTTTAGTAGAGACGGGGTCTCGCTCTTGCTCAGGCTGGTCTCGAACTCCTGACCTTGAGCGATCCTCCCACCTCGGCCTCCCAGATTGCTAGGATTACAGGCGTGAGCCACCGCGCCCAGCG
>CAUYRT010068606.1:0-10760 GCA_963574885.1 Lepilemur ruficaudatus
ATTTCACAAATGTTTTATTGCTCTCTTCTCTTTGTTTTAAGGCAAGTGATGCAAACCCCAATATCTTTAAGGGCCAAGCAAGTGATGAAAATGAGGCAAGTGGGCTGAGTGGAGAGCATGGCAAACAGGAAGCACATGCTCTGTGTCTCAGGGAAACCAGTTACTGTCCTGCAGAGATGCAGGCCTAGTATATGATCAGATCTCCTAATTTTTTAGATGCTGCATATTGATACTTTAATGAAAACTTAAAAATTTTAAATGACAGCAACACAATTTTAAAAATTAAGCACTGTAGAGTAAATGAAATTTGTTATGGGCCAGATATGGTCTGTGGGCTCTTAGCATAGAAACTGTGCAGGCCTCTTACCGTTTCAGGTGGTGCCCACTCTTTACAGTGGTCTAAGATTTGGTGAAAAGGTTCATGTTCTACTTAGCTGCACTGTCCATGCTTTTGTAAATTTGGATGAAATTCTCTCTCAATTTTGACTTATCAATATGCAGTCATAACTATTTTTAATTAACTGCACTTTTCCCAGTAAATTTTGGGCTTTATGAGTATGTATATATTTGTGCAGAGGCAGAGAGTTATACATGTGTTTCCTTACTTGTATACATTGGTTTGATACCAATGTGTCAATTTTCTGTCCTTCCTTCTATCAGTGGGAGGTGGAGATGAATTCCTTATTTATCTTTTATTTATCGTAGAGAAAAGTGCTACACAGAGACTCCAAATCAGCAATGATGGCCGTGTTGTTCTCAAGTAATGACTTGTTATAGTCTCTGTCTCTCCTGCTAGACAGACACTGGTTGTGACTTATTCATCTCTGTACTCCCTACACGTAGCAAAGTATTTGGAATACACAAGGCACCTTGACATAAATTGAAACATCTTTTACCCCCTCTATTCCTACAGAAATCTACTGATTATCAAAAATCTAATGTAAATCTTACTTTCTTTGGGCATCACATTCCACTATGGTAAATTTTGTTTTGTATCCACCAAATCATAAACCACTAGTCATGCTCATGAGGAGCATCAGGACAACCCAATTCATTTGCTGCTTCAGCTAATTTTTAAAATGTCAAAAATTAACCGTCATAAAGCGCTGCCCACCTCTATTGCTTTGTAAAGTCACCGTGCTTCTCCACGTTATGCCTAAAGGGACACGCATTAGGGGTCACAAACCGAAAGGCCTGCCGAGGCCAGACAGACATCATGAATAGTTCAATGTAAGAGAACTGGGAGTTGGATGGCTGTGGCAAAGTAGAATTCAAACACCCCAGCCCTTCACTTCACGAGCCAATTCAGGGCCAGAGTTGCCAGACTTTTAAAATTTTTTACAGGTCAAAACTTGGGGAGCCAAGTAAAACAGGTCTGTGAGCTGCCAGTTTTGACCTTGTGTATAATACACTATTTTCCTAGAGTTTAGAGAATGTTTTCCAAATAAAACAGTAGGAAGATACGCATAAAAAAGTTGGGAGTCACTAGACATACAAACTGTAGACATAATAGGATTCAGGAAGCTCCATGAGGCGAGTGTTTTGTGATGCCAGCCCAAACCCTAAGCTCTAAAACACCATCTCAAGGAGAACAACAGCGCTTTCCTCTGGAAGGGCTCATTGGTGGGACTTTACATAGAGATCATTGGCTGCACCTTAAATATACACATGAGTAAGGGCCGCTTTGGTTCCGCCAGGAATAATGGGAGCTGGAAAACTACAATAGATTTTGAACAAGTTATGCTGGTCTACAAACACATCGTTCATTCTTTTTTTTTTTTAATTTTAATTACACATTATCTAGGCTGGCTAAGTAGAGAATCCCATTTCCCGGATGTAACGGTTGGTCCAGAAGGATGCATGACTTAAGCCAGGCCAGCACAGTCAGTCCTGTTTCAGAGAGAAGGATGCTGGGATGGAGCGAGATGGCAAACTCTAAGGGACCATGTAGTTCTGGATCTATCCCCAAAGAAATCACTTCAAAGTGATAAAAGGGGGGGGAGGAGAGAGAGAGAGATATTCTTGATAACATCATTTGAACACAAATCCAGCCATGTCTGAGGCTACTGCAAACAATAAGTTAACTTTTTAACTTGAGTAAGTTTGATTTGGGTTCCCATAAACTACAACTGAGAGCCTTGACTAATACAGGAAACATTTTTGATTCATATTTCTATTTTAGAAGAAAGTGGATCCAATTAAGTTAATTTCAAAAACAAGCAGCTGAATTTTACAATTGCTTCCTGGCTCAACATATAATTCACATTTTTTGTACTATCCATTTCAATATACTAATGTCAGCAAGCAAACACTTTTCTACCCTCATTCAAGTACCATTTCTAAATATAATTTGGCATTAATTATATCAGTTATGCCATATTCCATACCAAAAATTTAGAGACTAAAGAAAAACATAAAGAAAAAACCCCAAGTACTGTACTAATTTCAAAAGCTAGGATTAAATTAACATGTCAGCCAAAAGTTCCATTGTACACATGATGGTATGTTTTTGGACATGTACGTTAAATTAGATCATCCATGGAAACTATTTTCAGTATGAATTGCAATTTAAGGAAAAAAGGTGTGTTTACATGTATCATATATGCAGTGAATCTCTGTAAAATATTAATCTATGATAGAATACAGAATCCCCGCATTTATCTCCTATAAAGAGTATTGTAGGAACCCTGACAGCTGAAAACGTATGATGAAGAGGTTGCATTTAGAATATTAAACATGCTTAGGTCATGTGAGAATGCCTTCCAGTGTGTGTCGGAATTCAGATTACCGGTGGGGCAGCAAGCATGCTCACCTCCTCATTTTCGATTTTGAGCGTGGCGAGGCGGGACTGCAGCTGTTGGTACCTGAGCATCAGCTCCGCCTGCACTGGCTGCTGGGCGCTGACCTGGCACACCTGAAGGCGAATCAGAAAGTGCAGTTACAACAGGGCATCATCGACCAGCCTCCAGAGGCACGGTTCTCCCGCCGAAACGCCGCGTGAATCATGCTGATCCTCTCAAGATCCCAATTACATATGTACTTTTCACAGCCGCCTCAAAACTTCACTTTTAAATACGAACCTGTTATGCAAGTGGCGAGAGCTGAATGCAGCTGCCTGGCTTGGCTGCGACCGGGAAGACAGCAGCTGCCGGAAGCATTGCTCTAAGAATGGGGCAGTTCCCGAGATGGAGCTCTGATGCTGGTCTCACTTTTGGAATTCTTAACGACTACCAGGCAGAGGGCAGGGGAGGGTTCAAGTGGACCATACAGGCAGACGAAGGCAGCAGAGCTTATTGGTTAGAATGTGGGCTCTGGAGTCAGTCAGTTGTGCCTGAATCCCAGCTCTGCCACCGCACCTCCTAGCTGGGTGACTGTGGTAAGTTACAAAACCTCAGTTTCCTCATCTGTAAAATGGGGATATTCAGAGTTCTTATACCATGGGGCTGTTGTGGGAATGAAATGAGACAATGCACATAAAGCATTTATAGCACTGCTGGCACGCAGTAAAAACTCAGAAATGTGCATGACTATTCTTAGCATCTTCCAACCATGGCTTCCCAATATCAGCCAAATCCTGAGATTCACTGTGAACTTGAAGAGGCCACTCATGTTAGGCTTTGGTAGAAGATATTTTGGCCATGATCTCAGTGACAGATAAAGTCATAATTAGAGCATTATTAAAATTGCACCAGAAACAAACAATTTCTTATCATCTTTGTCATAGAAATGATCTTGGCTAATAGGGGTTCCTTTTATGGAGTCTCCAAAACATCAATGAGATTACCACTCCCTGGCAGAACTGGCCATAAAAAAAGGGCAACAAACTTACTTTATTAAAATAATAATAAAACCATTAATAACCAACTGAAGTCATTTGTCTGTGATATTTTATTAGTCTATGTTTACCATAGCCTCAGCTGACAAATTAAAACAGCAATTATTTGGTTTTGGAAAGACAGGGTAAGCCACTAATCTTGCTTGTCAAAATTCAGGTGCTATTGGCATAAAAACTGCTTTCCATTTCTATACAGGTAATTTGCTCTATCAAACACAAATAAAATTCAATTAGACATATAGCAGGTACAGATATATATATATACAAATATGTATATATATGAACATGTATATATAATACTTAGTGTTTCAGGAAAAATATGACATTAAAGAAATCTGCCATGGATATTATAATTATATCTATTTTAAAAAAACAGACTGTCACCACAATAAACTAAAATTGAGCTTTTATCTATGAGTTTTGTTTTGCACAGGTGGGATACCAAGTGCTATATAGCATGCTCCATTAGTTGGTTTTTCTTGTATTTACCCTGGTCCATAGAAAATGATATAAAAAACTGTACCTCATAATCAGTTTCAATGGATTTTTTGGTAAAATAGGATAGAAAGCCAAGTTCATATATAGAATATATGTCATAATATGTCACTTCGAATGCACATTTTACCAGTTTGGAGCCAACTTGAATCTCAAAAAAAAATTTGCATTTTTTTTCTTTTTTCAATTTTCATGTCATATATAATTATTTTTCTTTATGGGGATCTTTAAATCAGGATTATAAGAAGTCTTCAGACAGATTCTATTGAGCCAGCAAAATGTTTTGTTTTTAATTTAAATTTGAATATCTTGAGGTGGAGGAAGAACTCTCCAGCTATTCTGGGACAGTTTAGTGCTTACACTCAGGTAAGACTGCACCTTCATCTGTTTGGTCTCTAGTTATTTGAGTGTTTGACCCTTGTTTTAAAAGGTAGTAGTGGTTGATCTTAGCAAACTATCATGCTAAGATCCTGTGCAAGAGCAGGAGAGAGCAAACAACTAAGAATTCTTACAACTGTTGGGTTACAGCAGGTGCAGAGAGATGTAAATGAAGAGACAATTCATTAGTTTAAAAATAATCACTGACCTCATCACCCATGTGAGACTGAAACTCAAACTTCATTGGTGGACAGAATGCAGCAGGGTACATCTCCATGAATCTCTGCTTATCACTCCTGGGCTCTAAATTGTCAACTGCATTCTCAATAATGTCTAAGCCTTCATGTCTGGACGTTTCAAGGTTATATTCCGCAGAGAGATATGTTCTTAGTGCTCTGTTCAGACTTGCATGGTAGCCAAGATCACAGCACTTAAAAAAATAAAAGAACACCACACACAAACATTAAGGCAAAATTGATCAAAAACCTAAATGTGAATCCTACAACTATAAAACTCTTAGGAGAAAATATAAGGGTAAACCTTCATGATATTGGATTAGGCCTTGGTTTCTTGGCTATGACATCAAAAGCACAAGCAATTAAAGAAAAAATAAATTAGATTCAATCAAAGTTGAAGATTTTTGTGCTTTTAAAAGACTATCAAGAAAGTGAAATGAAAACCCACAGAATGGGAAACAATTTCTGCAAATCATATACCTGATGAGGCACTTGTATCTAGAATATATAAAGAACTCTTGGCCAGGCGCGGTGGCTCACACCTGTAATCCTAGCACTCTGGGAGGCCGAGGAGGGCAGATTGCTCAAGGTCAGGAGTTTGAAACCAGCCTGAGCAAGAGCGAGACCCCCGTCTCTACTAAAAATAGAAAGAAGTTAATTGGCCAACTAAATATATATAGAAAAAAATTAGCCAAGCATGGTGGCGCATGCCTGTAGTCCCAGCTACTCAGGAGGCTGAGGCAGAAGGATTGCTTGAGCCCAGGAGTTTGAGGTTGCTGTGAGCCAGGCTGACGCCACGGCACTCTAGCCCAGGCAACACAGTGAGACTCTGTCTCAAAAGGAAAAAAAAAAAAAACTCACACATACCCCATAAATATATACAAGTATTATGTACCCATATTAATAACAAAATTTCCAAAAAAAAAAAAAAAAAAAAGGAAAGAAGGAAGGAAAGAAAGAAAGAGAAGCCTAAGAACATAAAAAAAAATTGTTTGGGTTGAATGAAGAATTAGAAGATTAGGGGCCAGGCATAGTGGCTCATACCTGTAATCTTAGCACTTTGGGAGACCGAGGCAGGAGGATCACTTGAGCTCAGGAGTTCAAGACCAGCCTGAGCAAAAGCAAGACCCTATCTCCACTAAAAAATAAAAATTAAAAATTTAGCCAGGTATGGTGGTGCAAGCCTGTAGTCCCAGCTACCCAGGAGGCTGAGGCAGGAGGATCACTTGAGCCCAAGAGTTTGAGGTTGAAGTAGTAAAAGCTATGACAATGACATTGTACTCTAGCCCAGGCAACAGAGAAAGAGAACTTGTGTCTAAATAAATAAATAAATAAATGGAATGAAGACATGATAGTGATATATGCTACAACATAGATAAACCTTAATACCTTTATGCCAGAGACAGGGGTGGGGTGGGAATAAATAAATAAAAATTAAAAAAAAAAAAACAAAGCCGGGTGAGGTGGCTCACGCCTGTAATCCTAGCACTCTGGGAGGCCAAGAGGCGGGTGGATCGCTCAAGGTCAGGAGTTCAAAACCAGCCTGAGCAAGAGTGAGACCTCATCTCTACTATAAATAGAAAGAAATTAATTGGACAACTAAAAATATATAGAGAAAATTAGCCGGGCATGGTGGTGCATGCCTGTAGTCCCAGCTACTTGGGAGGCTGAGGCAGTAAGATTGTCTGGGCCCAGGAGTTTGAGGTTGCTGTGAGCTAGGCTGATGCCACAGCACTCACTCTAGCCCGGGCAACACAGTGAGACTCTGTCTCAAAAAAAAAAAACAAAACAACAAAAACCTTTATGCCAAGTGAAAGAAGTGAATTACCCAAGACCACATACTGGTAAGGTCTTGTTTATACAAAATATCCAACCTTTATAGGCAAATCTATAGAGACAAAAGTAGATTAGTGGCTGTAAGAGGATGGGGAGAGGGCAGGGTGGGGAATGATTCCATGGGCAGAGCTTCTTTGAGGAGTGATAAAACCGAAATTATGGTGATGGCTGTACAACTCTGTAAATATATGAAAAACCATTCAATGTATACTTTAAATAGGTGAACTTCATAGTATATATCTCAAAGCTGTTTTTGAAAAAGTGCTTATATTCCAATTCTAATAAAAGTAATATGAGAAAACTTGTACTTTGTGTGTGTGTATTATCTCCATATAACCATAATTTGGGATAGACATGCTAGAGGCTGAAAAGGATTCAATAGCATTTCTGTCAAAACCTTTTCCTAGATCAAAAATTTAAGAGGCTATGAAAACTAAATATGACCTAAGTTCTGGTTTATCTTACACACTCATCCTTGGAAAATGTGTAATAGTTTAGTAACATTTTAATATCTTACAAAAGGAAGTTCAATTGTGGAGGTTCAAAGAAGACCGCCTAGAGGTAGGATAGCCTCAGATAACCCTATAAGCTTTGCTCATGTCCTAAGCTTATACTGACCAAGGAATATCTGGGTTTCCAAATCACAAATAAGTTAATAAATAATGAAAAGCATTCAACTTCTCAACTGGAACTCTTCTCTACTTCTGGTAGGAATGCAAAATGGTACAACCACTCTAGCAAACAGTTAGGTAGTTTCTTATATTAATAAAATTAAACATACACTTTCCAAATGACACAACATACATAATTTGCCCAGGTGAAATAACTCATGCACAAACAAAAACTCATATGCAAATATTTTATAGCAGTTCCATTCATAATTGCCAGAGCTAGAAACAATTCATATTTCCCTCAAATGGGAAATGGATAAACTGTGGTACAACTAGACAACTTAGTCATAAGAAGGAATGCATTACTGATGTATACAATAATATGGATCAATCTGAAATGCACTGTGTTATATGTAAAAAAGCTAGACTCAAAGTCTTCTCCTGTATGATTATATTATTTATATACCATTATTGATTACATTATTTATGTTTACATGACATTCTAAAAAAGGCAAAACCATAGAGACAGAAGAAAACAGATTAATGGTTGCTGAGGGCTGGGTTGGCAAGAGAGACTGAATAAATTGCTGAGCAAATGTTCTCTATCTTGACAGTGGTGGTGGTTACACAACTGAATGTGTTTGTCAAAACTCACAGAACTGTACATACACACACACACACAAGGGTATATTCTACTGTATGTAAATTACACCTCAATTAAAAAAAAAAAAAAAAGAAAAATTTCAGTTCCCCAAATGTCTAGACTTCATCTTTTTTGTCTGTTAAATGGATGTGGTGCTAGCTGATTTTTCAAACTTAATCCCCCAAAATATGAACTAGAAGAGGATAATGACATAAATAGGGAGCAAAACCTCTACAAAAATATATGAAATATTCATTTCAAATTATATATATATTTTTAAAAAATCAATAAACTGCAAGAATCTAGGAGAATATAAGGCATTAGGGCTTTATTCACAGGTCATTCCACCTCCTTATAATGCTCAATTTATTCACATAACAGAAATAGAGGCTTATAAAAGATTGTTTCAACTGTATTCTAAATTATCTATTTCCAAAAATTATGTAAGGTAGACTTTCCCTCATTGACTACTTTCACCTTTTCCCTGACATTCTTCCAATTCCTGGTGACCCTTCCACATAAGACTTCACGCAAATCACTAGTGGGAATTAAGTCTCAGAGTAATGAGTGGGAACTAATATTAGCATTGTTCTCGGTGTCATTCCACCTTTCCTACACATAACCCTCCCAAAGAACTCCAGTTTCAGGGAACTCTCTGAAAAAAGAAAACATATAAACTTGATAACATCAGTTTTATAAAATATTAAACAAAATATTACACAAACCCACAGCCAACATCATACTGAATGGGGAAAAATTGAAAGCATTCCCACTTAGAACTGGAACAAGGCAAGGTTGCCCATTATCTCCACTTCTATTCAACATAGTGCTGGAAGTCCTTGCCACAGCAATCAGACAAGAAAGTGAAATTAAGGGTGTCCAAATGGGGGCAGAAGAGATCAAACTCTCACTCTTTGCTGATGATATGATATTATATCTAGAAAACCCCAAGGATTCAACGAAGAGACTCCTTGAAAGTCAGAACATCTTTATTTGATGTGACTCAGAGAAAAAAAAATCAAGAAAAAATAAAAGTCAGAAAAGCAGAAAGGGAGATGTACCAGTCAGAGAGCCTGACAGGAGGAGGCTCTTGTGAAATGGCCCCTCAACTTACTACACCCATCACTGCTCTCTATACCCCATTGCATGGGTCTGCCCTAGAGTGATCAAGAAATAAAAAATGATAGGCAAAATAGCATCTTACCAATTATTATTATTATTTTTGAGACAGAGTCTCACTCTATTGCCCAGGCTAGAGCGCTGTGGCCTCAGCCTAGCTCACAGCAACCTCGAACTCCTCGGTTCAAGTGATCCTCCTGCCTCAGCCTCTAGAGTAGTTGGGACTACAGGTGGGCACCACTATACCTAGCTAATTTTTTCTATTTTTTAGTTGTCCAGCTAACTTCTTCTGCTTTTAGTAGAGACAGGGGTCTTGTTCTTGCTCAGGCCGGTCTGGAACTCCTGAGCTCAAGGGATCCTCCCGCTTCAGCCTCCCAGAGTGCTAGGATTACAGGTATGAGCCACCTCGGCCAGCCCATCTTACCAATGAAAGGTACCTTCTGGTTAACACAAAAATCCTTTTACAGTGTTCAACTTATTCTGATTTCATCTCATTTAGTGGCAGCAGAAATACGACTAGAAAGAATCTCAAAACTATGAAATACCACGGTACCTCGGTAGTACTGTAAGTGGGACATTATTATATAGAGAAGGAAAAATAATGTGTTGAGGTGAGAGTATAGTAGCCTAGGTTCACTTACTAAGTAATTCAGTGTAGAGGATCCAAAATGATTCCTTGGTAAATTTATAAACTAGTACACTGAAGTCCTCCCATTCAGAGTAACCAAAATGTAAATATAAATAAAACTATGTAAAGCAATTTGTACAGTGCTCAACATAGAACTCACATACAAAATGTTTTATAGCACTGCAAACACTTAATAAAACAAAGGTAGCAAGGATATATTAGATTTTTGTCAGAAACCTTAAATCTGGGGCAAAGTAAAAATTTTGGCAGCTGGGGCTCGTAGGGACAGAGTACAACTAGATTTCCAAGGAGCATCATTTTGTTCTCAATTTTGTAGTATAGATAAGGCAGTAGATACTTGCCCTTAACCTTGGCAAAGCAAGCTGAAATGCTGGCTACACTACAGAAGAGCATGTGGGTCTATTTAAATCATATCCATGGCGATAGCCATGTACTAATCACACTTCCAGCGCTCAATGCCTTCACAGAACCTTCTTTTCTGCCTTGCTATGACTGGCTGTGACTTTGGACAGCTGAGCTTGCTTCCTCATGTGTAGCATAGGAATACCTTGGAAGGTTCTTGCGGCATTGAATCTTAGGGACTAGGCCATTGCTGCTAAAAACTCTAGTAGAACTGCTCTTCCAAGCTCCCCTGTACTAAACTGAGAACCTTACACATGGCTTTGGAGGGGAAAAATCAATAATTCATTTTACCAATTTAAGTTATGAAATAAGAATGGTGTTCGAGGCCGGGCGCGGTGGCTCACGCCTGTAATCCTAGCACTCTGGGAGGCCGAGGCAGGCGGATCGCTCAAGGTCAGGAGTTCGAAACCAGCCTGAGCAAGAGCGAGACCCTGTCTCTACTTAAAATAGAAATTAATTGGACAACTAAAAATATATAGAAAAAATTAGCCGGGCATGGTGGTGCATGCCTGTAGTCCCAGCTGCTTGGGAGGCTGAGGCAGAAGGATTGCTTGAG
>CAUYRT010068607.1:0-59374 GCA_963574885.1 Lepilemur ruficaudatus
GCACCTGCCTGAATTCTACTACTAACAGTGATCATAACCAGGTGATGGTACAGTAAACATCATGCCCTCCCTCAAAAGATTAGAGTGGTTTGTTGACAAGCTTTTGAATGGTTCACAGGTAACACTTCTAAAAATAGTAGGGCCAAAATGTCCTCTTAGGGATAATGTCTTTGTGGAATTAAAATGTTTTGAAAGAAATTTACTTCACAATCCTAAATCCTTCATGTATCTTACCTAGTATTTTTTTTGAATAGACAAAAATACAGTTAAAATATAGAATTAAACAATTACCTTACAAATAGAACCAAAGAAAAAGAACATCTACACCTTATGGCAAACAAACAGATGTCTATCCATTCTGTTCTCTTTTCTCATTTTCTTCATTAATTTCAGAATATAGAAAACTAATAATTCTATATTCTGAAAAAATTCATGTACAGAGTCAACTTTCCCTCTGGCCTGTACATCAGTGAATGAGGTACAGTGAGGTACAATGTTGACTAACATCTGCTGTTTATAACATATCTTTCTACAGGGAATTCTGAAGAAAGCCAGTTTTTTAAAAAGTCCCGTGAATTATACCCTTGTTGTACACAGATTTCTTATTTAATTTGCTAAAATCTTATGTAATTTTTGTGTCCAATAATCATGGTCAACAATACAAAATGGGGTATTACAAATAATAAATGGGATAAATGGATCCTTTGGTCTGAGATGAAACAGCCCTCACTTTAAAAAATGTCTGTGTTATGAAAGTTAGGTAGAAAAAGCCCAAATTTCTCAATAGAGTATTTAATTATTATGTAAAGACTCTGAATTTCTCTATGTCCAGTTTCCTTAAAGACATAAAACTATATTGTCAAACCCTTTATTTCAAAACCATTTTCAAAAAAATCACTGACCATTGTTCCCAGGTGCTAAAAAAGAGCAATCACTGAGCAGATAATGGGATTTGGGCACACCTACACCCAAAGTCAATTAGGCAAATTCAGCATTGTACATTTAAGAACCAAAATTTGTCTTTTCCGTAAGTATGTGGAATTTTAGCCATGTGACACATGAAATACATTTTGTATAGCAAAAAGGTAGAAAATCACTTATATATTAAAATGATCCATTAAAAACAGTAATTTTACAGAAACTTTTCATAGACACTGTTTGGAATGAATGAATAAAAGAAAGAAAGAAAGAACCATGAATTATGTCAGATTCCAGCATTTTAACTATGCAACAATATGAGAGGTAGGAACAGGTATATACGAAGGTCATTTTAAGGTTTAAAAATTAATTAACATTGAGTGACTTCAGCAAGATGGCTGACTAGAAGCTCCCAGCATTTCCCTATAACACACACACACAAACAAAACAATGAATAAACAACTACATTTTGAACAAAACAACTAAAGGAGGACACTAGGCAACAGCAATGAAGCAGCAGAAATCCTGTAGAGTACAGAAACCCAGGATGGCTGCACAGAGAAAAGAAGGAAGCACCTGCCTCCGCCATCCCATGCCCCAGGCAGAATCAGCTTGGAACCAGGACGGACTTCTCCCTGTGGAGAAAAGGTTAGCAGGAGGACTTCTGCATCCCCCATCACCACCATGGACACCTGCAGTCTTCACTGTGGAGGCTCCTGCAATCCTCACAGGCTCAGAGCCCAGCTGAGGGAGCTCCCAGGCATCCACACACTGAGCTTCCCCCAGAGAAAGAGCCGACAGTGTGCCTCACCTACCCTTCTGGGGCCTGTGCTGCTACTGTCTTGTGCCATCTTGGAATGCACCCACTATTAGAGTGTGCCCTGCTGCCAGGCAACTAGCCATTGCACACTTCCAAACTTAAGGCTCAGCTGCCACTGCACCATTGCCCACCCAGTAGCATGTCATCCCTGAGCCAAGTCGTTGCTACACCTCACTCTCTTAAGGCCAAGCTACCAGAATAGCTCCAGCCCCCCATGCCAACTACTGGTGTACCCTTCCTTTAGGTCTGAACTTCTGGACCTGGAACCTCAGACTACCAGAGCAGTCACACCCTCAGCTCCACAGCAGATGCAACACCTGCCCCCACCCTAGGGACATCAGGCTTCCTGCACAGTGGAGCAGTCATGCCCCCCAGCACAAAAGCAAAGGCAGCATGCTGCCCCCCAGGGACTCCAAGCCTCCAGCACACAGGAGCCATTGCACCTCCCAGCATCCTACCCTCAAAGATATGGAGACTCTGCTAACCCATACAGCCATGCTTTCTTCAGCCAAGCAGACACGGTGCCTCAAGTCCCAGGGAATCAGAACCTTGGATGAGCTGTACCACCCACAATCCAGGCTGAACAGCCACAGAGCCTCAGCTAACTGGAACTGCATTAGTTCCCAGTAATCCAAGTTGCTGAGGTACCCTGCCTCTCCAGGGAGTGGAGTCCCTGCTGTGTTCCCCTGAGGGCCCAAGCCCTTCTTAGCCATTCCTGGGTCCTTACTGCTGCTATATCTCACCTCACAGAGCATGGGCTACCATCAGGTCCCACCATCCCAGAGTCCAGAGTCACCAATGTGTAGTATCTTGGGACCTGTTAGTTTGGGGTCCCAAATTGCAGTTATACCCTGCTTCCCTGGACCCGAGCCTCTAGAGCACCCTTTCTTTTCCATTAGTGTGCCAATGCCGTGCCTTACTTCCCAGGGTCAAAACCACATCTACATCCCAGCTCCCTGGGACTGAGCTGCTGGAACATGCCTCACTAACCCCAGCTTAGTGAGAAAACTGCATCCACTCGTGTCTTGGAGAGTAAACCTGCATCTCAAGTTGTAAGTGCTACATTAGTTTCACGAGACCTTGAGCACAGGAAGCTGGCTCCACAGCCACCCTAAGCACTTGTGCCCTCGATCTCAGAACTGCTGTGGCTGCCTGTGAGCCACGCCAGACCTAACACCAAAAGAGATACCTTTGGCTAAGACTCCCTAGTATGAGGAAAACACGAACAGGATGATGTCTAAAGTCCTTGCCCTAATAACCTACGCAACCACCAACACAGCCACAAACTCCTGCAACCTAGACCACTGGGGCACCCACAGTCATCACTAACATTAATCACAACTGCAGAAGTTGTGCAGAGACTATACCATTGCGCCTACATGAGACCAGAGCCACTGCACCCTGCCTAACTGGCATCTTCAGGCTTATCTGCAGGGAAAAGTCTTCCCCTACAAAAGCCATTTGGCAAAGTATGGGAGAGGTGATTGCATGATCAGATGTACAGACATCATGGTAGGGACATAAGAAACATATAAAGGCATGACACCACCAAAAAAACACAATAATTCTCCAGTAACTGACTCCAAAGAAATGGAAGTTTACACATAGTCTGAAAAGGAATTCAAAATAATGATCCTAAGGAAATTCAGTAAGATGGAAAAAAAAAAATACAATGAAATCAAGAAAAATTTCATGATCTGAAGAAGAAACTCAACAAAAAAAAATAGATATCACAGAAAAGAAACAAACAGAAATCTTAGAGATGAAGAATTCAATCAAAGAAATAAATGCAATTGAGAGCTTTAACAGCAGGCTAGAAAAAGCATAAGAATCTATGAACTTGAAAAATAGGTCTTTTGAAATAACGCAGAGGGATTGCAAAAGGAAAAAGAATGAAGACAGTCTATGGGACTTAGGGGACACTGCTAAGTGTACAAATTTTTGCATTATGAATGTTATGTTATTTAATGAGAAAAGATACAGAAAGGTACTTAAAGTTTATTTAATGAAATAGCCACTAAAAACTTCCTAAATTCTATGAGATACACAGACAGCCAAATCCATGAAGCTCAAAGATCTCCAAATAGATTCAACTGAAACAGACCCCTCTGAAGCACGTTATAATCAAACTGTCAGAGACAAAGAGAATTTTAAAAGCAGCAAGAGAAAAGCTTCAAGTCCCGTACAAGGGAATCCCCACTAATCTATCAGTGGACTTCTCAGAAGAAAGTTGCAGGCCAGGAGAGAATGGGATGATTTTTTAAAGTGCTGAAAGACAAAGACTGTCAGCAGTAACTAAAACATTGAAACCAACTGCCTTTTGGAAGATGTAATCTCAAGTGGGGTGGGGAGGTGAGGAGGTGGGGAGGACAAAGGAGTGCTGTTTTTCTTGATAATCTTTGAAAAACTATCTGATTTTACAATTATGTGTATGTATTATTTGATTAAAAAATAAAATAAAAAAACTTTAATTTGTCAGCTAAGAATACTATACCTAGCAAAGTTGTCCTTCAGAAATGAAGGATAAATAAAAGCAAAAGCTATAAGAAATTATTATCACTAGACCTGCCTTACAAGAAACGTTTAAGGCCGGTCATAGTGGCTCCCGCCTGTAATCCCAGCACTCTGGGAGACTGAGGCAGGAGGACCGCTTGAGGTCAGGAGTTTGAGACCAGCCTGAGCAAGAGCAAGAGCAAGACCCCGTCCCTACTAAAAATAGAAAAATTAGCCAGGCATGGTGATGCATGCCTATAGTCCTAGCTACTTAGGAGGCTGAGGCAGGAGGATCACTTGACCCCAGGACTTTGAGGTTGCAGTGAGCTATGATGACACCACTCCACTCTAGCCCTGGCCACAGAGCAAGACTGTCTCTCAAAAAAAAAAAAAAAAACACATTAATAGTAGAAAGTCTCAATACCCCACTTTCAACAATGAATAGATCAACCAGACAGAAAATTAATAAGGGAATACCAGACCTGAATTGCACTTTTGCCCAAATGGATCTAACAGACATATACAGAACTTTCTATCCAAAAGCAGCAGAACACACATTTTTCTCCAGTGTACATGGAACATTCTCCAGGATAGACCATAGGTTAGGACACAAGTCTCAACAAATTTAAGAAGATTAAAATCATATCTAATATCTTTTCACACAACAATAATATAAAACATAATAATAAAAGAATAATAAACAACAATAATAAATAATAATAAACAATAATAAAAGAAATCAACAGTAGTTTTGGAAAATTCACAAACATGTGGAAATTAAACAAAATGCTCCTAAACAACCAATGAGTCAAAGAAATTAAAAGGGAAATTTTTAAAATTTTGAAGCAAATGAAAATGGAAACATAATGTACCAAAAATCTATAGGATGCAGTAAAAGCAGTTCTAAAACAGAAGTGTATAGCAATACATGCCTATATTAAAAAAGAGGAATAATCTCAAGTATATAAAATTATGCCTCAAAGAATTATAAAAAGAAAAAAAAACTAAACTGAAAATTAGCAGAAGGAAAGAAATAAAAATCAGAACAGAAATAAATCAGAGAACAGAAAAACCATACATAGAATCAATAAAAGTTTTCTGAAAAAATAAACAAAATTGACAAACCTTTACTCTAAGAAAAAAGAGAAGACACAAATAAATAAAATCAAAAATGAAAGTGAAAAAATTATAACAGAAGCCTCAGAAATAAAAATGATCGCAATGAACTATTATGAACAATTATATGCCAACAAGTTGGATAATCTAGAGGAAACAGATAAATTCTTAGAAAAATACAACCTACCAATATTGATTCAGGATGGAATAAAAAGCCTAAACAAACCAGTAACAAATAAAGAGACTGAAGAAGTAATCAAAAACCTCCCAACACAGGACCAGATGGCTCCATGATTAAATTCTACCAAACATTCAGAGAAGAATTAATACCTATACTTCTTAAACTCTTTCAAAAAATAGAGCTGGAGGAATACTTCCAAACACATTTTATAAGGCCAGCATCACCTGGCAATACCTAAGCAAAACAAAGACATCACAAGAAAACTACCGGCCAAACTCTGATGAACACTGATGCAAAAATCCTCAATAAAATATTAGCAAACCAACTCTAACAACACATCGAAAAGATTACACATCATGACCAAGCGGGGTTTATCCCTGACAAGCAAGGCTGGCTTAATATATACAAATCAATCAATGTGCCAGCCTGAGCAAGAGCGAGACCCCGTTTCCACTAAAAAAATAGAAAGAAATTAGCTGGACAACTAAAAACATATTAAAAAAATAGGAAAATTAGCTGGGTGCTGTGGTGCACGCCTGTAGTCTCAGCTACTCAGGAGGCTGAGGCAGAAGGATTGCTTGAGCCCAGGAGTTTGAAGTTGCTGTTAGCTAGGGTAACGCCACAGCACTCTAGCCCAGGCAACAGAGTGAGACCCTGTCTCAAAAAAACAAATCAATCAATGTGATATATCACATTAACAGAATGAAAGATAAAACCACATGGTCTTCTTGATAGGGAAAAAGCATTCAACAAAGTCTAATATCCTTTCTTGATAAAAATTCTCAACAATTTAGGTACAGAAGGAAAGTTCCTCAACATAATAAAGGCCATTTATGAAAAACCCACAGCTAACATTATAATCCACAGGGAAAAACTGAAAGCTTTTCCACTAAGATCTGGTATAAGGCAAGGATGCCCACAAATCAATCAATGTGATATATCACATTAACAGAATGAAAGATAAAAAAAAAGGAAATGTGCTCAACATCATTAATCACCAAGGAAATGGAAATCAAAACCACTACAAGGGCTGAGCGCAGTGGCTCACGCCTGTAATCCTAGCGCTCTGGGAGGCCGAGGCGGGTGCATCGCTTAAGATCAGGAGTTCGACACCAGCCTGAGCAAGAGCGAGACCCGGTCTCTACTAAAAATAGAAATTAATTGGCCAACTAAAAAAATATATATATTAAAAAATTAGCCGGGCATGGTGGTGCATGCCTGTAGCCCCAGCTACTTGGGAGGCTGAAGCAGAAGGATTGCTTGAGCCCAGGAGTGTGAGGTTGCTGTGAGCTAGGCTGATGCCATGGCACTCTAGCCCGGGCAACACAGTGAGACTTTGTCTCAAAAAAAAAAAACACTACAAGATTCCTCACACTCATTAGGATGGCTGTTATAAAAAAGTCAAAGACACAAATGTTGGTGAGCATGTAGAATAAAGGGACTTCTTGTACACTGTTGGCAGAAATGTAGATTGGTATAGCCATTGTGGAAAACAGTATGGAACTTTCTAAAGAAAGTAAAAACAGAGCTATCATATAACCCAGCAATCCCTGTTCTGGGCATACACCCAAAGGAAATGAAATCACCACTTTATAAAGATACATGCACTCCTGTGTTCACTACAGCATTTTTCTCAATAGCCAAGTTATGGAAACAACCTCAATGTCCACTGAGAGATAAATGGATAAAAAAACTGATATATATACAATGGAATATTATTTAGCCCCCAAAAGGAATGAATTCTTGCCATTTGCTACAACACGGATGAGCCTGGAGAACATTATGCTAAGTGAAATAAGCCAGACACAGAAAGACAAATATCACATGATCTCACTTAGATGTGGAATATTTTTTTAAATACAAACAGAGATAGAGAACAAAGAAGTGGTTACCAGGGTGGAGAGGGGCAAGGGATAGGAGATATAGGTCAGAGGATACAAAGTAGTAGATATGTAGGAAGAACAAGTCTAGAGATATAACATACAACATGAGGACTACAGGTAATAAAATAGTACCACATATCGGATTCATGCTAAATGAGTAGATTGTAGCGGCTCCTGCCACATACACAAAAAATGGATAACTATATAAGATGATGGATATGTTAATTTGCTTCACTACAGTAAACTTTTTATTATCTATATGATATGCACCCACTAACATAATATCATATACCTTAAGTTTACACAATAAAATTTATTTTTAAAAAATTAACATTATAAACTATACAGGAGGAAGTGGTAATCTCATTACCTTAAACTTTAGCATTTTATAATAAAAATCTGACCATTATTCAGATTCTCTATTTATCTTCTTTTCAAACTGAAGATCAATTTGATGCAAAAATATTCATTTTATTCATGGCTGATCGGAGGTGACATTCATCAACTGTCTCTATTCTGCTTTAAGTCAATTCATCCATTTAGTGGATACACACTATGTATCACAAAAAAGAAAAGTACACCATTTGCTGGTTTAGAGACATTCACAATTTGATGGCAGGAAGGGAGACAAATATATAATTACAATGTAATATAACAAATGTAATTAATAAAGAGAGGTAAAGTAGTCAAACACAAAGCAGCAGCAAATATCTGAGCCTGGAAACTGGAAAACTGTAAAGAAAGACGAAAGAAGAGAAGATGAGGCCGGGCACGGTGGCTCACGCCTGTAATCCTAGCACTCTGGGAGGCCGAGGCAGGTGGATTGCTCAAGGTCAGGAGTTCAAAACCACCGTGAGCAAGAGTGAGACCCCGTCTCTACTAATAATAGAAAGAAATTCATTGGCCAACTAAATATATATAGAAAAAATTAGCCGGGCATGGTGGCGCATGCCTGTAGTCCCAGCTACTCGGGAGGCTGAGGCAGAAGAATTGCTTGAGCCCAGAAGTTTGAGGTTGCTGTGAGCTACGCTAACGCCACGGCACTCTACAGCCCGGGCAACAGAGTGAGACTCTGTCTCAAAAAAAAAAAAAAAAAAAAAAAGAAGAGAAGATGATAATCTGAGCTGAGCCTTTAAAAGTACAGAGAAACTCCTGATTTTGAGGAACAATGAAGTCTGATTGATTCCAAATCTCCCCATTCACCCTTAAAAAAAAACCAACCATACCATAAAACCAATAAAGAGAGCAAATAAAACTACATTATGACCCATGCCTTCCACAGTACCAGGAGTCAGAGACTACAACCTTCAAATTACCTGTCATAGAAAAACAGACCAAATTACAACAGCTGCTGCCACAACTGTACTTGTATGAACCTGGTTTCTTCCCCAAAGCAGAGCATCAGAAAAGGACTTGTATATAGGTAATTTAACTGGTAGGAGAAGTAAAGGACCAATGAGAGTGAAACTAGAAAGGAGCATAAGCCAACACCAGGGTTACCTTATTGAGTTGGGCACTGCTGTGGACAACTGGAGCTCAATCTTGCCAGGACTCTCTGATGAATGATTAGAGAGCTCTTAGAAACCTTCAAGTCTGAAGATTTAGAGACAGGAAGGGAGGCTTACAAGACACTAAAAATGAGTAGAGAGGCAGGGAAGACTTAGACAAAGCAAGACAAAATCACCCCCAGAAAGAGTCTAACAGTAAAAGCCAAAGTAAAAAACATAGGTCGGGACTTGGTACTTGAAAGCACGGGCTAGGAAAGAGGCTTGAAGGTCGGCCTTCTAGAAGCACAACTTCTGAGGTGACCAGAGAGAGTCGGGTAGGCAGAGTTGGAAGCACGGCAGTGAAGGCAAAGAAGAAATAAGAGGGAAAAATTAAGGATCCAACAGAAACAAGTGAAATGTGATATACCAATCCTATTCCATCCCCCAGCATCATCCATAAAGGAAACTGAACAGAGAAAGGAAGGTGCTATGGAATGCTCTACATAGGGAATAAACAGATACCCAAAAAAAGGCAGACCACAGACACAGAAAACTACTGTTTAAAAAAAATTCAGAAAATGCTAATCAAAGCATTTCAACCTTTGTTCTCCCTCCCCTTCTAAGAAAAAAAAAAAAAAAAACACCCCATAGTAACACAACACTCCAAACTGAATTAAAAATCTTCAAGCAAGCATTTAGGATATTGGGCGGGACATCCTGAAGCAGAAATATAAAAACTAAAAACAGAAATGAGCAAACAAACAAAAAAAGGAAGAAATGAAACAAGTTGATTGAACTCAGAAAAGAAACAGAAAATACACAGACATTTTTCAAATAGACTTTAGGGGGTGCATCCCCCCACAATGAAGCATAAAGAAAGGAAACGAATCTATTGGCAAAGGGATGAGCATGTGTGTGGCACAACCTGTGTACTGGTGAATTATAAAAAATCCACATGGACAGTTAGGTAGCACCAGATCACCGAGAACTTTGCAAAGACGAGCTAAGGCCTATTGATTTCATCTTCCAAGGTAGGCGGCAGTACAATGAAGGAGGAAGAGAACATGTTTTGGTTCAGATGAATTCAGTTTAGAACAAGCTCTATGCACTTACTCGAGCTGGGCTGATCTATTTGTTATTTTTAACACTCTAAGCCCTTTATTTGTACCCTGTAATTGGATGGACAGATATATAAGGGGTGGGTAGATTGATAGGAAGATTAGGTAAGAAGGTAGTAAACAAAGACACACACACAAATAACAACAGTACTTGTATGAACCTGGGTTCTTCCTCAAAGCAGAGCATCCGAAAAGGACTTGTATACAGGTAATTTAACTGGTAGGAGAAGTAAAGGACCAATGAGAGTGAAACTAGAAAGGAGCATAAGCCAACACCAGGGTTACCTTATTGAGGTGGGCACTGCTGTGGACAACTGGAGCTCAATCTTGCCAGGACACTTTGATCAATGATCAGAGAGCTCTTAGAATAATCTGGGCAAAGACAAGAGGCACTTCTCCACCGGCTCCGGCCCCCTTTAGTTAAGGGTTGCCCTAGGGGGAGCATTAACTTCTGGCACTTCCAGGCTGCACACGCCTGCATGCCCTCCCACCTGTATCCTCTGCTGGGTGGGCACTGGAGAAGCCCTGAGGCAGAAAGGAAAAGATCACAGTGAGTGTGCTTGAGGCAAGACACTGTTAGGGCAAGGTGAGTCAAAGCTTGCATAAAGAATTTTGAAGATGATGTCAGATGGTGCTTAAGAGGAAACTAACAGAATATGGCTCAAATCCCCTCCCACTTGGTCATTGAGTCTTCGAGGAGAGGAGAAGTTAGAGTTGCTAGTACATAATGGTGACACGGAAGAATGCATCTTGAACTCAAGGGATATACCGGGATGTTTCTTGTTGCTTCCATGCCTGCTGAATAATGCTAAACAGGCATTTGCAGCAACCATAGCCTAACAAGAGCAAAGCAACTGAAGGCTCAGATTCCTCAGAGATGAGGGTCTGTATCATACAAGTCAAGCAACATCCTGGTTGGTTGTCCACCTCTCTTGCTCATGACTTATCAGCCACTGCCCCAGATCTCTGTGGGTCAGGACACCCTGAATGCCCCTCTGGCCCGTTAGGGTAAGTATATCCAACCCACCCCTAATGGTAAGTAACACCACCTGGCCTCTGCCATTCCAGAATCCTATCATTTCTATGGATACTAGGGAACTAGTTTCACGGAAGCATCTCTTATCAACTCCAGCCTGGGTCCCCTCACCAGTGCATTCTTTATTATCTTGGTGAATGAAATATTTTCTCTGGACTCTCCTAAAGAACATGGTTAGATACTGTGTCCTCCAGTTTCATATAATAAATCCATTCTAATTTTCTCTCTCCTCTGAGACTTCTGATCTCAATACTCTACCAAAGCAGTTCTTGCATATTTATCTAATTTATTACAGGTCATATTCATGTCCAAGCTTCAAGAAACCATCCCAGCTATTAGGACCAAGTTACTAGGATGTTAAATCCTGAGTTATGAATAGTGTTCCATGTTAATAAATTCAATGTTAATAAGTTCTTCCCTATCCAGCCTTATTATTCTGCCTCCCTTGTTCTATCCAATGCCTGCAAGATCCACTTCCCCCTATGTTCCTCCTCTTCCTACTGGTACATACGAGCCAGGCCCCGGAATTGTTTGAGTATTTTCTCTCGGAATAAGAACAATGTCATTGACTAGACTTTGCTGAGATTGTATCTAGTTACTGTTCTAGAGACAATTAGGGTACAGAGTGGGACAGACTTTAAAAAGAACAAGCATAATCTTGTGAGGCATCCACATCAATGGGATCTTTGCATGATCTCCAAATAAGGGAAGGCTGTTCTTGTCTAAAAAGATGTTGATCCTGCCTGTCCAGAGGATTCAGGGAAATTCAGGGGTTCAAGATTTTCATGTTCATTCACCCACATATCCCCTTCTGAGACCTCAGGGTCTTACTCTTCCCATATCACGACCCTGACCATCTGTTAAGAATGTATAGGAGAGGGCCGGGTGTGGTGGCTCAGGCCTGTAATCCTAGCACTCTGGGAGGCCAAGATGGGCGGATCACTCAAGGTCAGGAGTTCGAAACCAGCCTGAGCAAGAGTGAGACCCCATCTCTACTAAAAATAGAAAGAAATTAATTGGCCAACTAAAAATATATAGAAAAAATCAGCCGGACATGGTGGCACATGCCTGCAGTCCCAGCTACTCAGGAGGCTGAGGCAGAAGGATTGCTTGAGCCCAGGAGTTTGAGGTTGCTGTGAGCTAGGTTGATGCCACGGCACTCTAGCCTGGGCAACAAAGTAAGTCTCTGTCTCAAAAAAAAAAAAAAAAAGAATGTATAGGAGAGGTAGAATCACTATGAATGATAAAGAACAATAAAGGACTTCTGTAGAGGTCTGGCCTCACACAGGTGTAGAAGTTGGTTAAACCATCTGTAAAGACTGCTGCTTTCATATCTGGATCTGAGCTTAAAGACATCAGGGCAGGCAGTTGGACAGGAAAGATAAAATGAAATGAAATGGGAAGGAGCAAGGATAAAATGGAATCCCAAAGATAAGCTGGAACCTGTGAGGACAAACAAGAGCCCATGTCTGTCGCTCACTACCTTCAGTGACATGGGTACCCTGCAGAAAACCTGCACACACTGGCCCAGGACTCCCAGGAGCTGAAGGAGGTGATCCAACAGGAGCTGCAGGCCTGGCTACTGCTCCACACCACAATATGACACAGCAGATTGACAATGTGTAGGAGCTGCACTGGCACCTAGTGTCATCACCAACTTTTAGACGTAAAAGAAATCTATACCTCTGCTGCTGCTTCACTTCTGCCTTCCAAATGTCACTCAAAATGTCTCTTGTGACCACTGCTAACCCAGAATTCAGAAGGGGGTTCTGGGAAACATAATTCCAGTTTAGCTCTAGTTGATACAGTACAAACCCACCACAGAAGGTATATCGCTCTGCCACCCTTATGACTAAATCTTGGGCCAGATTTTTTAGCATAATCTGTCTTATGGCCACAGGCAATGAGGATCTCTCCAAATGCTACCATGAAGGCCCTCTTTTCACAGCATACCCTGCATTGGTAATTGGCTAACCTCTTGTTTTAAAGGTTTCCAAAGCTAAAAGAGATCAGTCAGCTCAAAGTCCTTATAATTGCCCCTGTCCCTATACCACTCAAGTCCTAGGGCTATCAAATAACCCAACTCTTCACCTTTCATTCAATGTTAGGCCCACTTCCCTGGTGAGAGGAAGGTAAGAGTCTTCGTAACTGTGCTGTCGCACATGCCAGGGGTTATTAGCCCACTACCACCAGCAATGGGGTCCTTGTTGCAGTCTCACCAGTGAGTGACCCCCTCCAATATCCCATCTGAAGGGTATGCTTTCTGGAGCCAGTTTAGGTACTAATTGTCTTAGCCTGGACTCATGTCCACATGGTTTATTTGGAAGGTAATCCCAGTGAGAAGAAGTGAGGAGTAAATTAGAATGAAACAGGAGATAAAGAAAAATCAATACAAGGATGTACCATCAACTCAATCTAATCTGGACCTTTTGAGAAATGTATGTAATGCCTCTCCAGAATTTTCCACTCTAGGATTAATAGAGAGAAGCAATTATCATTGGCTCCCATATCCCATTAGTTGAAGGATGCCCCACTGGGACATTAAAATCTTCATGCTTCTAGGATGTACATTTGTGCTTGTTGAACCAGCTCCCACCAGGGTCCTAAGCCTCGGAGTAGGAGTCAAAGTCCTGGGACAGAAAATGAAAAGTGTGTAGCATGTGCACTTAAAGCTAGATGCCATCTACCTGGAATGAGCTTAAGCCCACACTGAACAGTTTTCCACAGCCCACAGCCACAGCAGCACGCCATACAAAGTAACACAGATAGTAAGGTGAGATTGTACATCAGAGGTGTCAAAGACAATGCCCATCACAAAGACAATACCCACCAGGTGTGTTGTGATAACTAAGACAAATAAAATGCTTGGCAGAGACCTGACACAGAAAGCTAAATAAATGATAGCTATCATCATTAGGTCAGTGAACTAAGACTATAATAATGGCAATGGGGAGCAAGAAACAAAGATATTTCAGAGTCATAACTGACACAACTGAGAGAGCATATTGGTAGGTAGGGACAACGTAATAGAGAGGAAGAAATATAGGATGTTTCTAACCAGGGTCCTGGCAGGATGGTGAATAGCAATGCCACTAAATAAAACACGGAAAGCTGGAGGAAGCAGCATTATTTAATTTGGGAGTCTAAGGTACCTGTTGGACTACCTAAATGTTTTACATTCAGTGGGCTGTTGGAAGTAACTGATAAGAAACTCAAGAAAGAGATCTAAGCTGACAATGGAGGTTTGGAGGGTAGTTTAAGCCATGACAGTATTTGCTCTCCCAGGAGAATATGTACAGTTACAAGAAAAGAGGGGTGACAATGGAGTACAACATTTATGACACAAGCAGAGAGACAGCAGCCAGTGGAAGGAGATGGAGCAGTTGCTGAAAAAGAACCAGGCAGAAGAGCACTGTCACTGGGCAGAGGGAGGGCAGTACAAACACGAGCACCAACCGTCCTAAAGAAGTTAGATCCAAAGTGAGGCACTGTCACTGGATTAGGAAAACAGGGAGATGTTAGTAACTTTAGTGAGAACAGCTTCTGTGGAGTGCTTCAGATGGAAGCCTGATGTTCTCGCACAACAAAGAATGAATGGAAGACAAAGAAGTAGAAAGAGCTGGTATAAACTGCTCTTTCAAAAACTGGTGGAAAAGGGAAAGACAGCAATAACTAGAGGGCCACAGAGGATTTTTCTTTTTTAAAAAAAGATTCAAATGTGTTCGTAGGAAGAAAAGCTTAAGGATCAGGGAAAGGTTTAAAAAAAATGGAGTGAAATTTCTGAGGAAGTGGAAGATTTCAACAATAAGTGTAAAATACTATCTGACCCAATTATCTTTATTTAATATGCTTGGGTTTGCTTTTAATATGCCAACTAAGAAATACATACTTAGCATCTCATTTACTGGGACTAACCTAATAAAGTTGTGAAATAACTTTTCTTATAAAAGCTTGTCTTTTCTTACTCAACATTATAAAACATAAGCTTCTTGGACTAATTTAGCTTCAGTCAAAAGGTGACAATTGTATGCAGTGAGAAAAAAATCTTTTTCTGCTATTTGAGTTTTTTTTTTTTCTTTTTGTCAAGGGGAAATAAATTATTTATAAAGCAATTTACCAGATAAGCTCAATTTAGGGGATACCCAGTACAGTATTGACAGCATGTAACTCTGAAATCTAAACCTTTAACTCTTGTCTACAGAGTCCAATTAGCCCAAGTCTAGGGAACACATGAGAGCTCGAAAATAAGCTAAATAGCTAGCACATTAGGTCCTTTTAACTGCCAGGTGGTCAGCTATTCTGAAGCTGTTTAGATTTGTGGCTGGGCCTCAAACCACGTCTCTGGACAGAGTTCTGCTGGATACAGAACAAAGTTATATTTAATATCTGTGTACTTTAAAATAATGCTGCCCACTTTTCTCTTATTGCTGGGGTCACTTACCTTGAAGACTCACTGTACCCTTGGTGTATAAAATGGCAGTGTTTACTTATCCAACTGATTTTGGAATTGCATGATTCAGCCAATATGAAAACTGAGTCAATAAGAAAACAAATGCTTATAAAGCAGTAACAAACAGTCTTTTTTTCCAATACATGTACCAAATAAATTTAACTTGGAAGAACTGAACTAAATATAAAACACTTCAAAAAGGAGAAACAGAACATTAAGCTTACTAAGAATTTTGGCATGATCCAGAGAACATGTTCAGAGAACTGACCTCTGTGGAAAGCACAGAAGCATTTCAATGGCTATGCCTGAAAACCTCTTTTAGTAAGTTGTTTTACAACATTCTAAAACCTTTCATTTTATAGTATATACATTTTCTGCCAGTTTTCTGTGTGTTTTTCTATATCTAAGAATTTTTTGAAAGACCAGAATAACAATTTTTTAATACAATGAAGCTATTTTTCTCTTCTTGAATAAAGAACTGCCTTTTCTTCACAATTCATAGAGAAGGAAAAAACCCTACACTCAAAACTCCTGTATCTTCCTGCCACCAAATCCACGAATGCATCTGTACCATCCCCCTCTTCCCTCTTATTATAGTAACAGAAGCAGTTCTCTTATCAAAGGCCAATCTTCCCCTCCAATCCCCAGGTGCACTACATCCCATACCCCTTCTCGGGAACCCTGACACCACCATCTACCCTGTCTTATGTGCCAGTCTCTCTCTCTGTAACAAATCCAGGCTAGTAGAACTTAAGCATACTCTAACATCATTCATCTTAAAACAAGGAAACAAAAAATAAATCCTCCCTGAACCCCACATTCCTAAGTCCCTCTCCGTAATCCCCTCCAGAAGCAAGTCTCTCAAAAGTTGGCCTCACTTGCATTCACTCCTCAACCCATTTCAATCTGGCTTCTCCCAACAAATCTCCACCAAAATTGCTCTGATAAGGCCATTAGGTGCTCAGTCAAATACGACTCTCCTCCACCCTTGAAGCACGTTCTCCCTCGGCTTTCATAACACCACAACTTTCCTAGCTTTTCTCTTGCTTTTTCTTTTGGCTGTTCCTCTTTTGTATCCTTTCTTAGCAACTCCTTTTCTATCAATTCTTTACATTTTGGAGTTTTTCAGGGCTCACTTCTGAGTCCTCTTCTTTTCCCTTCTTCAATCTCTCCTAAGGAGATCTTACCCACTACCTTGGCTTTAAGTGTCATCTAAATGTCAGTGATTCTAGAATTTTTACCTGCAGCCCAGACCTCTTCTCCAAGCTCCAGATCCATATCCCACTGATGACACTAAGCATGGTACTTTAGATGGGCCTTGGGGCCAAACTATTTGGGTTTCAAAACCAATTCTTCTACTTCCTCGGTAACCCTGAGAAAGCCGATGACCACTCTAAGATTCAGTATCCCCATCTATAAAATAGGAATAATAATAATAGTACTCATTTCATAGTGTTGCTGTGGGGGTTAAATGAGTTTATGAAAGCACCTACTATGTAGCACACGATCCATGGCTACTATTACCACATATGTCTATCAAAATATGTCAAAGGCATCTCACACTTTCTTTGATCTGTACAAAACTGGAGCCTATCTTCTTGACCAGCCCCTACGTGCATCTCCTCTGGTTTGCCATCTGTGAATTCCAAGGCAGAATTCTAAGATAACCCCAATGACCCAAGCCATTGTATAATCTCATCCCCTTGAGTGAGTGAATATAATGAAATCTCATTCTTGTGATAAAGGGATTTTGCAGATATAATTAAGGTCCCAAATCAGCTGACCTTATGATAAGAAAATTATCCTAACAGGCCTGATCTAATCACACGAATCCCTTTAAATCTAGGCCTAAAGGTCAGAGAAGAAGGTACCGAAGTCAGGGAGTCAAAGTTTGGTAAGGATTTGACATACTTTTGACAGCTTAAAGATGGAGGAGCCACAAGAGAAGGAAGGCTGGTAACTCCCAGCTGACAGTGAACAAGGAAACTGGAGCCTTGAGCCAACAACTACACGAACTGAATTCTACCAACGGTAAGACTGAGCTTGGAAGTGGATTTTTACCCAGAGCTTGCACATGAGAACTCAGTCTGGCTAACACAGTGATTTCAGCCCTGAGCAGAGAAGCAGCCATTCGTGAGGACTTATAACCTAGTGAACTGTGAGCTAATAAATGGGTGCTATTACAAGCTGCTAAATTTATAGTAATTTGTTATGCAGCAATAGAAAATTAACATACCATCTCAATAAATGGCATCTTCAAACACACATTTGTTCCAGCCAGAAAACCCCCATATCAACACCAAGTTCTGCTGATTCTTTCTCCTAAATATATCTCAAATACATACATTCACAATTCTTAATCTCAATTTGTTACCCAATCCAAACCTTTATATTCCATTTAAATTTCTGCAATAGTCCCTAACTGGTATCCCTTTACACACTCTTCCCACTCTTCTCACAGAAAATAGGAGTCTTTTTTTTTTTTCTTACAATGTGAACTAATCTCATCATTCCCCAACTGAAAATCCTTCAATGGCTTCATATTGTACTCCTTGTCATAATCTACAAAACCCTGCATGAAATGCCCAGTGCTACCTTCTCAGTTCCATTTCCTGTCCTGCTTGGACACCAGGCTCAAGCCAGAGGCCTTTCTTCCAGTAACCCCAGTGTGCCAAGCCATTTCCCACGTGAGGACCATCTGTGTTGCTTCCTTTGACAGAAATGCTTTGCTCTCCCCATTCCTCAGCCTGTGACAGCCAGGGCCTCAGCTTAAACATTACTGCTTCACAGAAGCTCTTCCTCATCCCTTGCACAATGTGAGGCAGCCCTGTTAGGTTCTCTCACAGAACCCTGTACTTAACAGAGTTTATCACAATTGCAATCATATGGTTAGTTAATACGTAGTGATTACATATTTAAGGTCTTTCTTTTAGGTTATTATTCAATAAGGGTGGCAGCCATGTCTAACTTGCTCCCGACTAAAACCCAGCTTCAGTGGCAGACACACAGTAGGAATTCAGTAAATCCCTGACGGATGAATAAAACTGTGGCTGTTTTGCCCAACTCATACACAGCAAAATTAGGTCAAAGTCATGAGTTTGATTTGTGTGTGGCTTCATTAGATTTGTTCTATTCTAGCCCTAATTATGATGTTTCCTTACAAACAAATGACATTAGTATAAAGGGAAAACACGAGTAAGATCATGGGTGTGGTAGAGCTAAAACTCAGTTTCAGTGTTCATGTTCTCTTCATGCAGCATCATATTTAGACATGAAGTGCAATGTTATCCTCATTACAGATTTTAAATAATTTTCCCTTTAGGAAAAACACATAACTCACTTCAGATTATTATTGATGTGGTGGTCAGAGGAGCAAGTGCTTCAGTTGACAAATTTTCCAGTAACGAAGGGATAATATTCCACTTTTATAGGAAACAGTATGGTACAAATAGACCTGTGTATGATCTCTTTCTGCCTCTAGCATTCTTTTAGTATACCCCTATTTTATTGATTTATTATTATGTATTTTATATAAGAGCAAAAGTGCTTCTAATTAGAGATGTTATTTTTTTTTCTTTTTCAAAGAAATACAAAAATTGCATGAATATCATATAACAAAGATTTTATTGAAGAAGCAAAACACTGGATAGAAAGTTAGGTATCCTCCTATATTTTCCAAATTACTAATGGTATGTATATGTTTTTATATATAAATATACTTATTTAATTATACATTTACATAATCCTTGCCTTGGTCCAGAAAAGATGTAAGGCAAATTAGTAGAATTAATTAAAGCATAAGAAAAGAAGGAAGAATAGGGGCACAAATGGCACCAGGGTGAGACTCAAGATGCATGTCAAATCATACCTTTAGGTAGTGGAGGCCTGACATTTTAAGCTTTCTAGTCACCAACGTGACCAAAGAGGTCTTGCTGAGGGACCCACTTCAGAGCATTCCCATGTAAAACAAAACACCTGGTCAAAAGCGGCACAGCCAGGCTTGGTACTAAGATCAGAAAGGAATGTCTCCTTGGGGATTCCTTAGAGAGGACACCATTCTACTTCTACAAAGAATGACACTTGTTACCATTTTCTGCTAAAATACTTGTTTAAAGAACTGAATGCTTCATGTTCTGTTATCACACTCAGTCACCCATACCTGGGGCAAAATTATCTCTTGGCTCATCCAATCTTAAGTAAGGTGCATTAGTTTCCTATTGCTGCAGTAAAAAATTAACATAAACTTGAGGGCTTATTAACAACACCAATTTGTTTCTTATGGTTCTGCAGATCAGAAGCCTGAAACTGGATCTTACAGAGCTAAAATCAAGGTGACAGCAGAACTGCGTTCCTTCTGGACACTCTAGGAGAAAATCTGTTCCCCAGCTTGTACAGGCTGCCTGCATTCCTTAGCTCATGTCCCCTTCCAGCGATAGCATCACTCTGATCTCTGTCTCCTCATCACATCTCCTCCTCTTTGTCTCCCTCTGCTTCCATCTTCACATCACGTTCTCTGGCTCTGGCCCCCCTGTCTCCCTCTTCTAAGGCCCCATGTGATTACATTGGGCCTACCTAGATACCTGGAATAATCTCCCCATCTCAGGATACTTAATCACATCTGCAAGGTCTCTTTTGCCATGTTAAGGCAGCATACTCACAGGTTCCAGGGATCAAGATGTAGACATCTTGGGGGATGGGGGTAGATGGTCATCATTCAGCCTACTACACAAGACTTCATCTGATTTACCTGTTTGCAGCTACCTAAATTATAAAGATGGTGTCAGAAAAATCTATATCACAATAAGAGCCACAAATGGAAAACTTAATCAAAAAGTTTTTTAAATATAAAAGTTAATGATAGAATTCTTTTAAGTACCAAATTCACTTTGTATATTCCAAATAATGATATATAAAAATATTATTTACACAATTTTTGTCAAGAACACACTGATTATATAAAAAGAAGCACACCTACACAAAAACTTGAGTGTGAAATAAAATAAATGCAATACCAAGCATTGTACTAAAACTCAGGAACTCTACCTCCCTATTCTCTCTGTAGTCAAAGGGGAGGATGTCTACTGGATATTTTCTTTAGAAGGAAAAAAGAAAAAAGTGAGACAGCCAGCTCACTCACAACTTTAGGAATGTATAAAATACAGAAAACTTATTTGATTTTTGGAGGAACAGCTACACCTGAACCAGAGGGACACTGTTAGAAACAAACATAACGAGGGCAAGATTCTACTTTAGACCCTATTCATCTTTCCTGACAAACAAGATCAATGTAGGAGTGATCATACTTTCTAGGTGCATAGAGAGATCTGTAAATCATTATGGGAGCTCAAAGGGGATAACTGTGACAACCCCTCCCTCCCACAGCATTTTAGGATTGACATCTCTCAACAGTGTATTTAATTGTGAAGCTTCAACCAACACATGAAATTATTATGTTAGATTTTTCCCTAGAGGACTTTTCATGAAGAATCAGCTTCTTTTTCAGAGGGAAGAATGCAATCCTGCTCATCAAATCACTTATGTCTCCAGGAAGCTGAGGTTTCAGGATGCTTCTTGCTTTGCAGTAGAGGTTAATGTTGGGTCTGATACAACATTAGACTTATTACCCAAGGTTTTTTCCCCTATAGACTATAAATACAATATATACTTGAATCCCCCTTGACTTAAGGGCTGAGATGCCACCATCTTTTCCTCAATAGATCATTTTCTTAATCACTAAAATTCATGGTAGACAGTTAAGAAGGGATTTTCTTTTAAGGGCTGGGCTCTAGAGAATCAAGTTAGGGTACTGTCAATAACCTATCTATATTTTAACATTCCCAATGTATCTTATAAAAGTAAAGCTAGAGTGCAAGTTCTGCCTACTATTCTCGTAAGGGAAGTGTGAAAAAAGGGACAAGTACTGTAAAAAAATACACACATATAGTCATGTGTCACTTAACAACAGGGATACATTCTGAGAAATGCATCATTAGGTGATTTTATAGTTGCGCCAACATCACAGAGTGTACTTACACAAACCTAGATGGTATAACCTGTGATTATACACACCTAGGCAATATGGTATACAGACTATTGCTCCTAGGCTACAATTCTGTACAACATGTTATTGTACTGGATACTGTAGGCAACTGGAACACAGTGTTACGTATTCGTGTATCTAAACGTAACTAAACATAGTAAAGGTATTACAATCTTATGGGACCACCATCCTATGCAGCGCATGAGTATACACACTAATATTTATACATGTAGAGTATAAAAAGAAGAGCTGCACTTTACTCACAGGTAACTAAGACTATCATTAAAATCTTTCAAAGTATCTTACTATAGGTAATGGTTATGTTCCTCAAGAGCTAATCATATACATCATTCAAAAAGCATCAGGGAACTGTTTTCTTCAATGGATTCAACATGAATCCTTTGGTAAAACAGAATGATCTTTTAAAGTAAAACACCACTCCTGACTTTTACCTATACCAGGATTTCCATAGAAATTCCACAGAACACCCTTAATGCTGGTAAGTACTTTGGATATCACTCAGTCTAACACCTTTACTTTATAAATGAGAAAACTTGGGCTCAGAAAGGCAAAATGATTTATTCCAGGTCACAAAGCAAATCAGGGGCAGAATTAGAACCACATGCCACCCTCTATCTCTGTTAAATCTTTACTTAAAAGACTCTAAATATGGATACCAGGAACCAAACAAATAAGATCTTTAGTCAGTGGCAGAAATCAATCAAAGAATATTTTAGGGAAATGAGACAGAAGCATCACAAAAAAAGAAAATTACAAATACCTCTTATGAAAAAAAGAAAATTACAAAAATCCTTAACAAAATACAAGCAAACTGAATCCAAAAACAAATAAGGATTACATACCTTGACCAGTGGGATTTATCCCAGGAATACAAGGTTGGCTTACCATCCAAGAATTAATTAATGTAACACATTATATCAAAAGAACAAAAAACAAAAACCACATGATCATCTCAATAGAGGCAGAAAAAGCATTTGTCAAAATCCAACATGGTTTCATTAAAAACACCCAACAAACTAGGAATAGAAGGGAACTTCCTCAACCTAATAAAGGGCATCTATGAAAAACCCACAGCACAGCTCATACTCAGTGGTGGAAAACTAAAAGCCTTCCACAGGATCAAGAACAAGACAAGGATATCTGCTCTTGCCAAGTCTAGTACACACTAGCCAAGGAGATTAAGCAAGAAAATGAAACAAAAGGCATCCAGACTGGAAAGGAAAAAGTAAAACTATCTCTATTCATGGCTAACATAATCTTATAAACAGAAAATCCTAAGGCATTCACTAAAAAACTATTATAATAGAACTAAAATAAGCTAGTTTAGCAAAGTTGCAAGACACAAGATCAACATACAAAAATAGTGTCCAATCCAACAATGAAATTAAGAGTAATTCCTTTTACAACAGCATCAAAAATAATAAAATGCTTATGAATAAATTTAACAAAAGAAGTGCAAATTTATACTCTAAAAACCAGAAAACATTGTTGAAAAAATTAAAGACCTAAATAAATGGAAAGATATCCATGTTCATGGATCATAAGAGTTAACACTGCTAAAATGGCAACACTCTCAAAATTGACCTACAGATACAATGCAACAATCCCTATCAGAATTCCACCCAGCTGGTTTCTTTTCAAAAACTGACAAGCTGATCATAAAATTAATAGGAAAATCAAAGGACCCAGAATAATCAAAACAATCTTGAAAAAGAACAAGGTTGGAAGACTCACACTTCCCAATTTTAAAACTTGCTAAAAAGCTGCAGTAATCAATATAGTACGGTACTGACAAAACGAGAGACAGATCAGTGGAATAGAAATGAGACTCTAAAATAAATAAACCCATAAATTTACGGTCAATTGGTCTTCAACAAGGGTGCCAAGACAACAAAATGGGGAAAGAACAGTCTTTTCAACAAATGGTGCTGGGTCAACTGGATATCCACATGTAAAAGAATGAATCTGGATCACTTCATCATACCATATACCACAATTACCTCAAAATAGATCAAAGATCTAAATGTAACAGCAAAAACCATAAAACTTTTTGAAGAAAACAGAGGCATAAATCTTTGCAACCTTAGATTAGTCAATGATTTCTTAAATACAGCACAAGAAAAAAATGGGAAAAAAAAGATAAATTAGATTTCATCCAAATTAAAGACTCTTGTACATCTAAGGGCACTATCAAAAAAATGAAAAGACAACTCATTTCATAGAAGAAAATATTTGCAAATCATATTTCTAATAAGAAACTTGTATCTAAAATGCAAAAAGAACTCTCATATCTTAGTAACAAAGACAAATTAGCCAATAAAAATATAGGCAAAGGATCTGAATAAACATTTCTCCAAAAATATACAAATGGCCAATAAGCACATGAAAAGATGCTTGTCATTAGTCATTAGGAAAACTGAAATCAAAACCACATGAAAGGTTTAATGTGGGAAAACTCCTACAGACATTAGACTAGGCAAAGAATTTATGAAGAAGACCCCAAAAGCAATCACAGCAGCAACAAAAATAAATAAATGGTAACTAATCAAAATAAAAAGCTTCTGTACAGCCAGGGAAACTCTCATTACAGTGAATAGACAACCTACAGAATGGGAGAAAATATTTGCATGCTACATATCTGATAAAGGGCTGATAACAAGAATCTATATAGAACTTAAGAAAATTAATAAGAAAAAATCAAACAACCCTATCAAAAAGTGGGCAAAAGACATGAACAGAAACTTTTCAAAAGAAAACAGAATAATGGCCAGCAAACATATAAAAAAGTGCTCAGCAACTCTAATCATTAGGGAAATGCAAATCAAAACCACAATGAGATATCACCTAACTCCAGTGAGAATGGCCTTTATCAAAAAGTCCCAAAACAACAAATGCTGTCATGGATGTGAAGAGATAGGAACACTCTCACACTGCTGGTAGGACTGCAAATTAGTACAATCCCTGTGGAAAGTAATTTGGAGATATCTCAAAGAGCTAAAAATACAAATACCATTTGATCCAGCAATCCCACTACTAGGCATCTACCCAAAGGAAAAAAAGACATTCTATAATAAAGACATCTGCATGCAAATGTTTATGGCAGCACAATTCACAATTGCAAAGATGTGGAAACAACTCAAGTGCCCATCAATACATGAGTGGATTAATAAAATGTGGTATATGTATAACATGGAATACTATTCAACTACAAAAAAAAATGATGAACTAGCACCTCTTATATTATCCTAGATAGAGCTTGAGCCCATCCTTCTAAGTGAAGGATCACAAGAATGGAAAAACAAGCACCACATGTACTCGCCATCAAATTGGTACTAACTGATCAACACTAAGGTGCTCACATGGAAGTAATATTCATTGGGTGCTGGTCAGGTGGGGGGGTTGGGGGGGTAAACTCACAACTAATCCATGCGGAGAGCACTGTATGGGGGAAGGGCATGCTTGTAGCTCTGGCTTGGGTGAGGCAAAGGTATTATATGTAACCAAAATGTCTGTACCCTCATAATATTCTGAAATTTAAAAAAAAAAAACTTCAATTAACATACACCCACACAAACATTAAATTAAGGTTTAAATCTTAAAAAAAAAAAAAAACACATGAAATATCACTATCCTATAGCCTAGGATGGCTATAAGTAAAAAGAAAGACAATAATAGCAAGTTTTGGGTATGCTGTGAAGAAACTCGAGCCCTCATACATTACCGGTAGAAATATAAAATGGTACAGCCACTTTGGGAAACAGTTTGGCAGTTTCTTACAGAGTTAAACATAGATTTACCAGGTGGTCCGGCAATTTTACTTTTGGTATATTACCAAGAGAAATGAAAACATAGGCCCATACAAAAGCTTGTCCACAAATGTGCACAGGAGTATTACTCACAATAGCCAAAAGGTGAAAACAGGCCAAGTATCAAATCAACCGATGAATGGGTAAACAAAATATGGTATATTCATACAACAGAATACAATTTGTCAATCAAAAAAAAAAATGAAGTACTCATGCATGCTACAAAAATGAATGAATCTTGAAAACGCCACGTTCAGTGAAAGAAGCCGGTTTAAAAGACCACAACTGTATAATTTAATTATAGGAAATTTTATAATAGGAATATATAGAAATAGGAAATAGATTAGTGTTTGGCCAGGACTGGGAACGGGTAGTGGGAATATGTAATTACTGATGTAAATAGGTGTGAGGTTTCTTTTTAGGGTGATAGCAATGTTCTAAAAGTATTAGGTTGTAGTGATGGTTGTATATCTCTGTAAATATGTTAAAAGTTGTTGACTTGTACACTTAAAACAAGTGGATTTTCTGGTATGTAAATGACATCTCAATAAAGCTGCTTAACAAAAAAGACATTGCGGGTTCAAACTTTCTCTCTCTCTCAGGTCACTTGCTCTGGGGGAAACCAGCTGCTGTGTCACAAGAACACTCAAGTAGCCCTATGGAGGTCCACATGGCAAGGAACTGAAGCATCCTGCCAACAACATGTGAGTGAGCCATCTTGAAAGGGGGAACACAAGCCCTAAACACGTCTTCAGGCGACTGCAGTCCTGGCCAACACCTTGACTACAACACATCATGAGAGTACCTGAGTTAGAACGAACAAGCTAAGCAACTCCTGAATTCCTAACCCAAAGAAATCATGTTGCTTTAAGCCACTAAAGTTTGGAGACATTTGTTATACCACAATAGATAAACTTCCTCAACCCTTTTCTCAGTGGTAGGCTCCCTCTCCTTATGACAGGCATCTAAGGAAACGTTTTCCCAGCAACTCTTCTTCTAAGAGTTTAGTTTACCCTCGTCCATATATTTACTGTAGTTGCTGTCAATGTTAGAAGAACATGATCCCATCTTCTGGCCTTGACTGAATGATCTGAAAATGGACATCTGACCAAAGCCAGACCAAAAAAGTCCTTTCCTAAGATTTTCATAACTGAAGATGAGAAGAAGGCAGTGTCTTTCCAGTACCTGAAGCTGCAAGATGTAAAACTTGGGGTCCAGCAGCATGGTATTTCCCATGTGGGAAAAGTTGGACAGCAAGAGAAGAATAAAGCCATCACATAGAGATAAGCAGAGATTCACGATGGAGAGAATACAGACAATGTTAAGTCTCTGGTTCCAGTGATTCCTGATGCAACCCTGTCCTTCCAGTGGAGAGACCACATAAATCTCACAACCCCAGCATTTAAAATAGCACCCAGTACATAAGAGGTAATCAAATATTTATTGAACAAATGAATGGGTAAGATAATATGCTTCTAATAATACCCCTCCCTTTTTTGTTGTTGTTCAACAGGTTAAAAGCTAAAACTTGAAAAGCTAAGTCTTAACCTCTTATTTGATACCTTTATATTTTGTATCCCTATGTTATTACACTTACGATAATACATCTTAATTATTGGTTTATATGGCCTCTTCCTACCAGAGGGCAGGACATTTTATTAGTCATTTTTGGTGTCGTCAGTGCCATGCAGAACAGAAAACAGAAAGTACTCAAGAAATATATGTTTAACTGAATGGCTCAATCCTACACTTTGCATTCTTCAGTTTTTACATTCACCAATGTATGTCACCAATTTATCAACCACCTAACATCTGCAATGGTAATACAATAAACCACTAGACTCACTCCTAGATTTTTATTCATTTGATGGATTCATTAAACAAATAATTTGAATGCCTACCATATGCCAGGGGCTACAAATTGACAAAGGACATGGTGTCTGTCCTCAAGGATCTTACAGTCTAACACAGACAAGTAATTGTATTATTTAAAGTACTGTGTGTTAAATGTTACTGAAGAGATATATGTAGGTTGTGAAGCAGCAGCAGGGATTACAGGGAGTTTACACTCTACATTGAGAAAGCAGGACATATACAGAAAAAGATAATAGCCAGGCAATGTGACACAGGCTAAAAACCAAATGAGTGATTTGTCTTAAAAATTACACTAGATTAATTCACACATAAAGATTCTGTTATGGAATGATTTTTAGATGTACATTCAAACATTTCCTGAGTAACTACTTTGTGCCAGGCATCCTGCTTAGCACTTTTCCAACAGTGTCTCATTCAATTCCCACATTTTATAAATGAAAGAAGTCAGTCTGAAAGGGTGAAGTGACTTCCCCAAGTCTACATAGCTTAGTAAATAGCACAGCTGGGATTTATAATTACGTCTTCCAGGCCAGGTGCAGTGGCTCACGCCTGTAATCCTTGCACTCCGGGAGGCCAAGACAGGAGGATAGCTTGAGTTCAGGAGTTGGAGACCAGCCTGAGCAAGAGCAAGATCCCACCTCTACTAAAAATAGGAAAATTAGCTGGGCATCGTGGAGCACACCTGTAGGCCCAACTACTGGGGGGCTGAGGCAGGAGGATCGCTTTAGCATAGGAGTTTGAGTTTGAGCTATAATGATACCACTGTACTCTACTCAGGGTGACAGAGTGAGACTTTGTCTCAAAAAAAAAAAAAACCAGAATTATGTCTTCCAACTCCATGTCCAGGTATGTCATACTATTTGTTCTACACAACTGGAGTGACTTCAATGCCCTTTCGCGTTACTTTTTGGTTCATCCAATGGCATACAATAAAATGTTCTGCACAAATGAGCAATCACCAACTGCCAGCTTGATATAACTATATGCTTGTCCACATTTTGAGAAGGGTCTATATCAGATCAGATTACTTTGGTGCCTATTATAGCATCACGTGCTGACAGGAGTGCAGTTGGCTGAAGCCAAGCAACTCTTTCAAGTTATATTTTAACAGTGTTTTGACCACGATATCCGGTCAGTTGTTCCAGTGTTCAGCAATAAATCAAAATGATTGTTCATTTCCTTTGACAGTTAACAGTAATAATGAATTCAGTATAATCTCACCATCCATCAGAAAAATTTCTAAAATGCTAACTTGAAGCTGATGATTCACAGTTAGTAGAGAAGGGGAAATAAAGCAGTACTCATTGTTTTCTACAAAACTAGCATTGTTTGCAAAATCCAGAAACTGAGCAGTTGGTCGACTACTAACAACAAATAGGTTGCTCCTTGGTAATTTAGCAAAAAGCTGCTCATTGCACCATGGCCACTGGCTGAGGAGCACATGACTTTTCAAAAAGCTTTTGCTGTACTGTACAATTCCACATACATAAATCAGTGAATCATTATGTAAGATGAGAAAAAAATCAAAAATTCAAAATCTTCATGCTAGAAAGCACCGAACCTTGAGCCTGGTACAAATCAGATATTAAATACTGAGTAGACGTATACTGAGTGAATTACTTAATAACCCTTTGAAAACATCCGTTTTCTATTAAATTGAGAGAAAAACCACACCAACTGAACCTACACAGGTTATGTTAGGAAATCCAAAATATTACAGAATAACTGGCTCAAGATATATAACAAATTCTCAATGACCAAAAAAAAAAAAAAATGTTTAAAAATGTTCACTTAAGTAAGCATGAATTTGATATATCTCTCAAATTAAGTCACCACATTGTCACCCAATAGAATGCTAATCGGCAATTCCAGGAGAAATAACAAAAGCTAAAAAAACTGGTGAACAGAGCTAACTTTACAGTCTTTTCAAAACAGAAACAAGACGTACTAGGTGTACACCTGAACCCTGCCATTTAAGCTTTGTGTCTCCACAATAAAAGAATGTCCCAAAATGCCAAAGAAGCTGTGTCAAAAACCTTACATACAAGAATATTTACCAATAAAAGAATGACTCATTAAAATATATTATCTGTTGAGAAGAAAAAGTATCTCCAAGATACCGAGACTGGCCTCCATAAATGCAACCCCAAATTGTACTGACCTGACCAATTAAGCATTGTCCAAAATGAACAACTCAGACCTACACACGAATAAAGTAATTTAACAAGCATAAAGCTTAGAACAACTCTAGTGATCGCAAACATTAGGACGTAAGCGCTTAAGCCTGCTAGTTGGTCCCTTTTACCTAGAGATTTAAATTCACGGAGCCTCATCCCAAGAGACCTCTGAAAGAAATTCAAGGCCAAGTGTAGTATTTCACGACAATCGCAAATAAAAGCACTCAATCCCCGGAGCCCACAATTCCGCTTTATCTCAGCAGAGACGGGACTCGTTAAACGCCCGAGGGACAAGCCCGCGTCCCATTTTTCTCCGACGGGACCACAGCACCTGAGGGGACGGTTCCACAACCCCCACCCGGACCGCCTCAAGCGGAGCAGAGGGCGGGGAAGTGAGCCAGGCTCCAAAACAAAGCGCGGCTCTCCCCACGTCGAGGAAGGCGCACCTTTAGCCCTAGACAGGATGCAGTGACAGATGTGTCACCTGTGCGGGAAGGGGGGAGCAAAAACATCCTCAGAGACGAGAGCCACAGGCAGCGATCGGGCGCTCTGCGAGGGCTGCGACACCCGGTGCCCGCCGCTCCCGCCCAGGTTCGGGAAAACTTTCGGCCACCTCCCCCGGGGCGCGCCCCCACCTTCCGGGACCCCCCGGGCTCCCGCCCCGCCCGCGAGGCCCCGCCCCGGGCCCGCCCCTCCGCGCCCAAGACTCCGGCCCGCGGCCGCCGCGCTCCCCGGCCCCGCGCCCCCAGCCCCGCGCGGGCACCCGCGTGCCCCCAGAGCGCGCCCCCGCGCCGGGGCCTGGCCGGCAGAGGGCGGGGTCGCTCACCGGTCCGCAGCTCGTGCTTGACAGTGAGGAGCCGCTCTCCCCCGCCGTCCCCGCTGGACCCCGCGGCGCCGCCACCGCTGCCGCCCTCCTCCTCCATCTTCTCCTTTTTTCTGATCCTGCGGGTCGCTACGAGGGGAACCCGGGAGACAGCGGGCGCCCGTGCCCTCACAGCCCCTGCTGCAGCCCCAGGAGCCGGGGTGCGGCGGCTCCAGAACTCGGACGCAGAGATGAGTCTCTTTCCCGCTCTGGCCGCGCGGCTGGCTCCTCGCCTCCTCCCCCTTCGGCGGGCACCGCTAGTACCGCGCAACCAAACCGCCCCCTGCTCCACCGCCGCCTCCTCCTCAGGCCGCTCCGCCCACAGCCAGCAAGGTAGAGGAGCCATTGGAGCCGCCATCGCTTATTGGGCACAGGGCGCGCGCGTCCGCCAACGCCATCTCCCATTGGGCAATCCTCCGTGACGTTTCACGAGCCGCCCCGCCCCGCTCCTCGAATTGTTGTTGCTTGGCGGGGAGGCAGGAGAAGAAGGAGCGTGGCTACTCTGATTGGTAAGACCCAAACTTCTGCCCCGCCCATTTCCTCCGGTGCGCACGCGCAGTCAAGACCCTCCCTTCCCTGACCTCCCCAGAACGGTCACACCCCTTATTCCCCAGCTTCGATCTGTTAGTAAACAGTGTCTAGTAGTCAGGAGGCGCTCGGGGTCTTTGATTGGCTACTACTGAAAGAGGCGGGGAGGGATGATTGGAAGATTTGGTCCGCCAATCACCGTGGACAGAGGAGGGGCCTGGAGGGAAGCGCTTGTCACCCACGTGTTTGCACACAAACCTAGTGGTCCCAGGCAGCGATCCGTAGGTATGTGATCATCTGGAAGCTAGCCTGCCCTAAAAAGATGTTACTTGCTCTAGTGAACCCGAAACAAATTAAGTAGAGTTTGTGCTTAAATACAGGTAGTTCTTAAAATATTACAAAAATTGACAGTCAGAGCTCCGGATGAGGAATTTTGCAAAGGCGAGACATTTCTATTTTGTACAAGATTTTTCCTAGGCGCCAAAAGGATACAGAGAATACAAGTCCTGCCCCTAAGCAGCTTCCAATAGAACGAGAGAAACAATCTTTGTATATAGACAAAAACTATGAAGCAGAATTTGAAATAAAACAGTCGTACCAAGCGTTAGAGAATCTCACAGATGGCAATAATTATTCTCAGCGGAGGAGCTGGGAAAAGCTTTTAGGGCAAAGAGGCATTTGAGATAACCAACTTAAAGGATGGGTAAGACAGAAATACTAGCAGCAGTCGTTTCACACAGAGATGGACACTGAGCATAGGCCTGGAGCAGAGAAGGCAAGGGTGGGTTAAATGATTGCTAAGGCTAGATGGAAGTAGGATGTAAGATATACAGCTGAAAAGGTAAGGTATGGTAAAAATAATGGAGAACCATGAATACTGGGCTAAACAGTGCAGATTTTATCTAATACACAACGAGGAACTGAAGGGAAGAGGAGAAAGATAGCAGGGCAGGAATACTGTTGCAAGGATAGAGCTAATGGGAGCCTAATTTCTGGTAGCAGACATGAAAATAGGAAAAGGAGACACTTAAAGATGTACACTTAGACATAATTCACATAGAAGTGATCTTTTAAACTAAGCATGGATTAGATCAGGGGCCAGCAAATTTTTTTCTAAGGGTCAGTTGGTAAAATATTTTAGGTTTTGAAGGCTGTGTGACTCCTTTCACAACTCAGCTCTGCCATTGTAGCTGGAAAGCAGTCATAGATAATAAATAAACTAAATGGTATGGCAGTGTTCCAATAGAACATTTTTTAATGGACATTGAAAGTTGAATTTCACTTAATTTTCACATGCCACAATATATTCTTCTTTTCTCAATCATTTAAAAATGTAAAAACCATTCTTAGCTTGTGGGCCACTAAAAAACAGGAAGCAAGCCAGATTTGGCCAACAGGCCATAGTTTGCAGACTCCTGAACTATGTCGTTGTGAAAGAGAAAGCAGAGAAGCCTTGGGAGCCCCTTCAGGTTGATATCACAGCTCCCTAGGCTTACCTGCCTGGAACATTTATCACACTAAACCATTACTGCCTACTTCCTTGTCTTTCTCCTGCACAAGTAGTGTGCTATTTGGAGCCAAGCAATGACTATATGCAATTGTTCATTTGTTCACTCAACAACTTTTACACCAGTTATATATCAAGTACTGTGATAGATGCTAGAGATACAGTGGGAGTAAAACAGATGCAATCCTTGCTCTTATAGAGCCTACAATCTAGGAACAGAAATAAATATTAAATAATCACATAAAGAAATGTAAACTTTCCATTGTGATCATGCCATAAAGGAAAATTACAGGGTGCTACAATAGAATATATCAGGGATGCTTAATTTAGGTTGTTGGAACTGGAAGGCCTTTGTAAGGAGGTATTATTTAAGCTTAGTCTTTAAAGATCAGTAGGTTTTAACCAGGATGTGGCAGAAACTAGCCTGGTGTTCACCAATTTCATTTCCTTTTCCTGGACACACAGGAAGACCTTTTTTTTTTTTTTTTGCTTTTTTACCTCCTTTGCAGTTAGGTTAGGGTCATGTGACTTGTGATCTGGCCAGTGGTATATGGGCAGATGTGGTGCTTGCCTTTTTTGGGCCAGAAAACTCCTTGCATAATCATTCACACTCTCTTTTCTTTCCACACCAACCACAAAGTCCACATTTTTAATATGGGATTGCCACAATCTAGAAGGACCCCAAGCCCCTGAGTTTCCACTTGAAGAAGAGCCAACTGACCCACATCAGACTGTGATGTGAGTGATAAATAAGTCCTTTTAGGCATAAGCTACTTACATGTTGGGATGACTGTCTACCAAAACATAATCTACCCTATGCTGACTATTTCACAGGTGAATTGGGTGATGGGGAAAAAATTTAGGAAGATATCCTGAGGCAGGCAAAGAGCCTATTGTATCTGAGAGATTGAGAGAAAGCCAATGGAGCCTTAACATGGTAACCAAGGAATTGGGTTGGGGAGGAGGCGGGAATAAGTGGAGTCCCAATCATGAAGTGTGGGGTTGGTTTTCTTAATATTTTTGGAGTTTATTTTGTGTGAAGTGGGAAGCAATGGAAGGAATTTAAACAGGGGAATGATATAACTGGGGTAATATTTTCAAAAGGTTACTGTGGTTAGTGTTTGGAGACTGGCCAGGAAGGGGCAAGATGGGATACAAGGAGACCAGTTAGGTCAGGACATGATCACTGTGGTCTGGGCAAAATATGAGAGTGGGGACAGCGGAGATGGAGGTCTGTGTGAACCTGTGCCAACCAGGGCACAGTTGGAGGACTTTAAAAGGATGCATATCACATATATATCCAGTTAAAAGTAGTAAAGGTATTTTGACTTCCTCCCTCCCCCTCCCTTGAAATCTTCTGGGAGCAACACAAAAACAAAGCAAAGCAAAAACATAGAAAAGTCCCCATTTTTAATGAAACAAGGAAACCCTTAGAACCTCAAACCACAAATCATGAAGTATGCCTGCCAAATATTGCAACATCTGTACTACAACTGGTGAAGTGCTGAAAGCCGACATTACCGCCTCCAGCCTTGAGCAGGAAATCTGTTTCCTTCGATGTTAGTGTCACAGTCCTGAGGGACGAAATCATTGATCCTTGGATTAGGGTGGTGTTTCCCAAAGGGGAAAGAGGACTTGTATTACTGGGAAAGATAAGTTTAGGTGGTTCATGAACGGTCATTCAGTTATATTAAATGACGTAATGAAAAAGTGATTCATTTTTTTTCGTTCTCTTTCATTTGCGATAAAATCAAGAAGAAAGGCTTGGTTTGGTGCCAGTAGTCTTTATCTTTTCTTTGTACTAATTATGCTTTCTAACAAGGAAAGTACAGACCACAGACTCGGCTTCCAGGTGACTACTGTATCTAGCTAGAACTTACTGTCATTTTGTTTTAATTGCATTTATTTTAATAGTTACTTACAATTTATGGCAAGTGATACTAGTTTTTCATTTATGATAGTGATATACCTTCTTTTTTAAATAAGTAAAAATTGGGAATTGATTTTTTTAAAATGTTGATTTGATATGCTGATAAGGGAAAAATTGTGGAAGTGGCACTCAAATGACTGAGATTTAGATTTGAGTAACAAGATCCAAGGACTCCACAGGAGAAACTTAGAGTGTTCCTGTGAAGAAACAGTGTGACAGCAGGGAAGGTCGAAATTGAGGAGCGAACAGGCCGATGGTTGTTTATTTCCATTTTCTGGGCCCTGGCCTCCGAGCCAGAAGAGTCTCCTGGAGCTGAGAGGGTAAAGGAGGTAGAGAAGCAGTTGCTAGATTATAGCTCAGAGAGCCTGGACTGAGGGGGCTTTGCTTGGAGCCTTAATAACCTCCCAAGTGCCGAAACCTGACAATCTCAGAGACTTTCTCTTGTGGAGAGGAAATACTGTAAAAAGATTTGGAAACACACCAAAGTAAGGCTGCCAGCTACCTCAAAGATCTTCTGCCTCTTCCCATGCTATTTAATGATGAAATGATGAATTCTCCATCGTGTCAGAGAAATTACAAAGTTCTTTCTCTTTTTCTTTTTCTTTTCCTTTCATTCTTTCTTTCTTTCTCTTTTTTTTTTTTTTTTTTTTTTTTTGGAGATAGGGTCTCACTCTGTTGCCTGGGCTAGAGTGCGGTGGCATCATAGCTCACTGCAACCTTGAACTTCTGGGCTCAAGTGATCCTCCTGCCTCAGCCTCCCAAGTAGCCGGGACTACAAGCAGGTGCCACCGCACTCAGATAATTTCTCTTATTTTTTGTAGAGAAGGGATGTTTCGCTATATTTCCCAGGCTGATCTCAAACTCCTGGCCTCAAGCGATCCTCCCACCTCGGCCTCCCAAAGTGCTGGGATTATAGGTGTGAACCACCATGTCCAGCCCAAAGTCTTCTCTAAAATTAAAAGAAAAAAAATTCAAAGAGGAGTTTCAGGAGTACAAATAAGGAATTATAGAGAATAACAAAAGAAGAAAAAACTGAGTGGCAGAACTCAAGAAAAGAAAAAAACCACTTTAGAATCAACCCGAAACAGAATGAATAAAAGTGCAAACAATGAAACAATATGGAAAAGAACAAAAAAAGAAAAACAATTATAAAAATTTGATATTAGTAGTTATGGGAAATAAACAACGGAGATTCAGTATATGCATAATTGGCATCCCTGAAGAAGAGCTCGGAATGAATGGAACCATAGAATAATAGAAGAAACATAGCTTAAATGAAGACTTGGATTAGCAGCCAGAAAGCACGCACTGTGTCAAGGTAAAGTGGGTACCGAGTGATCAATAATAAAATACATCAGATAAAAAATATCAAGAGAAACACAATGTTAAATGACAATGAAGCAACATCTATACAATTTAAGGGTATGAAGGTGTGACTCATGAATTTTATATTCTGCCAAATTGTTCTTTGAATAGAAAGAACATTGACAGTCATTCTTGAGCATGAACTAACACATGGTTTCCACATTCTTAAAAAACCTTCTTTATGCTGAAGTTCAGTCAACCAAGAGGTGAATCAAAATAAAGAAATCAAGAAGAGAACTGAAGATTTTTTTTAAAAAAAAAAAAACCCTAAAGATGAGTTTTAAATTGTTTTAAATAGAGAAGTAAGACCAAACAGCTGTAGAATGTATGGTTAAAGAACAAAATGTAAACATTATAAACTCTTAATCATACACCTAACAAAAATTGGAAAATGAGGAGAAAGGGCAACAGGAGGACTTCTAAGCATGTAAACTTACTCATCTTTAATGGCCAGGAAATAATCCACTCTATAAAATGAAATGCATGCACTGCAACTTTCTTAAGCAAACATGATTCCAATTTTATGATGATTTTTGTATTAGTTTTTCTTATCCTAAAGGGTATTATTTTAAGAATTTTTGTGGTATAGAAACATTTAGCTGAAGTTCAGCAATTTTTTCTATTTTACTTTAGTTTCTTTTACTTAAAAATAATTTGCTGAGTAAAATTCCACCGTTTTCTATTGATCTTTGTGCTCTATCTGTTTCTATGGGCAAGGACCAGTTCAGATGTTATGTTCCAAACACTGATGGCTGTTTCTAGGAAGTGAGAGATTTATGACAGTTTTTAAAAAATAATAAACTTCTTCTTTATACTTTTTTATGTTTTTATAATAAAACACATCATATATAAAAATAACAGTCCTTTTTCTTGAGTAGTGTGGTGGAAGGATAAGACAGTTCCTGTGACCTTTGTCCCCAGGTGTTACTTCCGTGGTTCTGTTGTTTATGTGGCAAAAGGATATTGAAAATATAATTAAAGTTACTAATTAGAGTAGTTGACTTTAAGATAGGGAGGTGATCTGAATGGACCTGCTGCCCTACTTTCATCCCTGGAGCCCTTTAGGAGCTGAGAGTTTTTTCCAGCTGGTAGCAGAAAAAGAAGTCACAGAGATTTGAAGCATGAAAAGCCTCAATGCAAGAGAGATATCTCTTGCTGGCTTTGAAGATGGAGGGGTCTATGGACCCTAAGGTCCCAAGGCCCTAAGAATACCCTCTAGAAGCTAAAAGCAAACCCTTGCCAACAGTCAGCAAGAAAACAAGGACCTCAGCCCTACAATTTGCAAGGACCTGAATTCTGCCAACTACCTGAATAAGCCTGGAAATGGATTCTTTGCCAGAGCCTCCAGATAATAGCCCAGCCTGGCAAGCACACTGACGCCAGCACTGTGAGATCATGAGCAGAGAAGCCATTTGAGCTGACATGGCATTCTCACCCACAGAACTTTGAAAAAAATAAATGGGTGCTGTTTTTAGCTAGGTGTGTGGTCATTTGGTATATAGCAACAGTAAACTAATATAAGCAGTAAATATTTTTTCTCCATGCCAGACATATAGAATCATCATCATCATCATCATCATCGTCATCATTGTCATCATCCCCATCCCCAAGCCATCCTCACCCTGCTGCAGTTCCTCATTTCTTCTGGGTTTGCAGAGCCTGCACTATCTCCAGAAGCCCTACATGCTCTGAGAGAAAATGGACCATTTTGTGCAGTGGCTAGAAGACTGCAGTTTGGGATTAGATGTCTCTGGGAACTTTGAATCAGATTATTCCTTTTGTTAACAACAATATATGGTTTTAAATGAATAAATAGACAAGTTAGGACCAGAAGGCTAAAGACGAAGAGTAGAGGGTTGGGAAGGGATGGGTTGGTGGATAGGAAAGCAAGATGGTGGGAGGCTGAGTAGACAAGACAGTGAAAATACCCCACCCCACCCCATCTTTCTTCTAGTCCCATTGCTTGGCAACAATCATTTTAACTCTTTTAGATACTTTTTCCTATGTGATCTCAATTTCTTTAAATAATATGCTTCTATCACTATTGATTTATTTTATACCTTATCTGTTTTCCTTCTCCTATGGTAAATGAGGATTTAGCTCCTTTTCATTGGCAGCCTCTTTTCTCCTTACATAGTTAAATGACTTGTTTCTCCATAGATTGCCTTTGTTACATTTCTATACTTACACCTTTATTTCTTGTTCTATCAACTAAGGCAGTATCTCTCGACCCCTCACATTTTAAGATGAAGGTAACAGCATCCTTCCTTTTGAGAGTCTCTCCTGCATCTCCCTCCCAGCTTCTGCCCTGTATAATTTTAAGGATAAGAACATTTACATTCTATTCTTAACCATGATTAACTCTTCCACAGACTGATCCTAAAAAATGAAAATCACTTAAATAGCATTTCCATCGTTGTAACTCTGTAAATATTGTTCTCTGAAGAGGCAAAATGTTTAGGCGGATTGCCCTTCCTTTTATCACACAGCTTTTTTTCCCTTGGATCTTCTATTTGCCTTTCTTTTATCTTGTTGCATTTTTCTTCAGAGGAGCTCATTTTACCCCAGCTGCCTCATCCCCTCAGGTATTCTATTGAGTTTTTAAGCCGTCCCCTCTGAGGCCCACCATCCCCCTGTTGCACCTCTGTCACGGAGGGATTTACTTTCATGGCTTTCCTAAATCAATCCCACGTCTTCCAAGATCCGTGTCTTCCTGCTTCTTAGGTTATACCTTTGTTTTACCGCCGCACATTCTCAAGTACATGCCTAGGAAATTGTGTGCGAGATGTCAATTTTCTGGCCCTGTTGTTCCCAAAAGATCTTTATTGTACGCTCACACTTGGCTGATAGTTTGGCTGAGTATGGCGTTCTAGATTGGAAATCATTTTCCCACAGAATCCTGAAGGCATCACACAATTGTCTTCTAGAATCCAGTGTTGCCAGTGAGAAGTCTGATGCCTGATTTATTTTCATTCCTTTATAGATGATCTTTTTTTTAAATTGGAAGTTTTCCAATTGTTCCCTTTATCTATGACATTCTGAAATTCAGATGATGTGACTAGGTGGGTCTTTTTTTCCCAGCTCTGTGTTTATCACTTATTGAGCCAATTCAGTCAAGTTGTATGGCCATCAATGCTGGAAATTTCTCTTATAGTATTTATTTAATACTGTCCTCTCCATTGATTTTCTTTGTTCCTCTGAATCTACTATTAACTGGGTGTTGGACTTCTGTATTTATTCTCTGTCTTTTGTCTTTTTTCTTACCTTTTTGAAAATCTTATGATTCTACACTTTCAAGGAGACTACCACAATTTAATCTTTCAAACTTTCCACTAATTCTTTTTATATTTTTGACAGTCATATTTTTAATTAATAAGAGCTCTTCATGTTTGTCCTTTGTCATGCATCCTATTCTTCTTTTATGGATGAAATATCCTCACTAGTCTTCCTGAATATGTTAAGTGGAACTTTTTAGTTTAGTTTGCTTTGATTTGGGTTCTCTTCCTCAAAATAACTGTGCCCTCCAGGGTTATTGTTTTATTTTGCTATTTATTTTAGTCTTTCTTTTTTATTATGGAGTCATTTCCTAAAGTTCTTTATTGTCTCTTCTTATTTAAAAGTGAAGCGCCAGAAAAGCTGATTAGGAGTTCTATGTACCTGGGCAGGGCTTGTTAGCTAGAAGGCTTTAAGTGCCAGGGAGTCCTGAATATTAGGATGTACTGATTTCCCCTCTCTGGTGATATTCAAGTTTTTCACTTTTTTCAAACAGTAGAATCTGACAGTGTCTTTCCTGAATGATAGAGACCTTGCATTTAGGGATGGCGGTGGGGTGGTACAGTCCAGTTGTTTCACATGGTCACTTTCAGTGAATCCCGTTTTCAGCCGCATGTCTCACCCTCTCTGCCACATAGGGTGCTGTCACATCCTGAGCTTCTCTGAGATTCAGCTAGCAAGATCAGCCTCCTCCTGCATTGCCTCGGTGTGTACTCCAGGCAGTGGTCCCCAAACCTCCTGCTGTTCCTTGGATTGTTGTACCCCAGAAGGGTATGCATACCCCACGTGGAAAACCACCCACCTAGACTATGTAGGCTATGGCCTTTTCTTCCCTGGCATTATAAAGCTAATGAATACCAGAGCCTGGATTCCAGTGTACTCTGATCCCCAAAGGGACCCCAAAGTCCCTGCCATTTCCCACAGCATCCTAGGTATTACATAGTTAAGGACCGATGAAGAAGGATGAGAAATTTTGGCCTATTTTTCAACAGATGTCATAGATTTTGCTCACTTTTAAATGCTTACGGCAGCTTAGTATGATATTCTTTCCTTCAAAGTTCTCAAACTAAAATGTTTACATAGGCCGGAGTGATAAAGTGAAGCGGCTAGCTGGAGGGAGAGTCGGGGAGGGAGGGGTGCAGCTTGTTGAAAGTGACAGTCACTCCTCAGCTGCAGATGGTCGCTGCCACGCAGGAACACAGGCCTACCGTAGCCTAATCTTCTGATTTTTCCAAGAAACATAAAAATCCAGATTATTAAGTAATATTAATAAGCAAAAATTTAAAATGTTGGCAAATAATTTAAACTCAACTGTGGCTCTAGGCCAGCTGTGGCTACTATAATAGTAATAGTTAGCTGCCTCTAAACGTTGCAAGTGGGAGAGAAAACTTGAAACAAGGTTCTAGAAGGAAGAGAAAGTGAAAGCCACTGCAGAACCCACCAGCTAGTCTCAGAAGCCTGGTTAAGTGTGTCTTCTTTGAGCTCCACTCACTCTAGGAGATGGTTCTGATCATTTCCTACTCCTCTTAACGTTCAAAGCCACACTGCCTCTCTCAGATCCTAGCCAGCTAGCTTCTTTTCTTCTCTGCTCTTAAGTCATTTGGGCTCAAAGAACTCTCCCTACTTTGGGATGACAAAGTCAATAGTACATTTTGTCATGGGTATCATACAGGTATCGAAGAAGATGGAGAGAAAGGCTGGGATGAGAACGCCCGAGAGGTGTCTTGGCGCTCGTGTAGCTGCGGTGCTGTGTGTGCTTGCTCTGCTGAATGCTGCTGTGTGGGTTCCGGGGATACTGAGAGGAGGAAACACAGTCTCTGCCATCATGTCTGAGATGCTCCCTGCATCACAGCCATTAGCCACAGACCTGCCTGGAGACTGGGAAATGGACCAGAAACCATTTAACATCATTGAGCCTGAGCTTCTGCATCTGTAAAACTGGGATAATAAAAATAGCTGTTTGTACTTCAGAGCATTGTTCCGAGAATCAAATGACATAATATGCAAGGTGGTGGTATTGTTATTGCGAACAAACCATTGCCTCTGTTGGAGAAATTAACAGTGCATTTGGACTGCACAAGGTAGGGGGAGGAAACAAATCTCAAAAATATCCCAAGGTTACTCAGTGATGAAATTTCCAGTGATTTCAGGGTTGATGTCATCTTTATCTGATGCAATGGACTGCAGTTTATCTTATTTAATTAAACCTATTTAAATAACAGGACATATCAGAAATGAAGGCAAGACTGTCATTGGAAGTCCTTAGAACATCCTGACTCCTATATCCAAATGACCAAATGGGAAGACATGGATTCTCCTTAGTTTTCAGGAACTTTGTTTATGTGCTGGTCTTCTCCCAGAGATCCCCTTTATGCCTTGCAATCTTTTGGCAAACTGACAGAGAACTGTGGTGCCAAGGCCACAGAGTTCTAATTCAACTCATCTGTCAGAAGAGAAGGAACTTCTAAAATTCCTTTGCTTGGGAGAGTGTGACCTACTACACAGGCAGTGTCTGCTTTGTCGTTCAGTTTCATCATGATTGTGTACATTTCATAATGAATAGCACAAAGATTCATGTACAAATAGGTTCACGGAAGCAATTTTTATAAGAGCAAACAATGAGAAATGACATATATGCTCAGCAATAAGGGAATGGTTAAAGAAATCATTTTTACGATGAAGGATTTTGCAGCCATTCAAAGTGTTTTTACACAGTGGCTACCACTGGGGAATGGTAACACCACAGATGTCCTTCTGCTGGCCTGGATTGAGGCAGACTATGGACATCTACTTCTACTGCCCACTGTAAGCCAGCTGAGACCACACAGAAGCATGACTGCAAATAATGCAGCTCAGCTGTGCAATGCTGGTGTGCTTCCATGACCCATGCACAGGTGAGGCTTGCAGCTGTGGAGGTGGGGCTGTTCACATCAGGCAAACACATCTGGCGGCCTTCAAGGGCAAATGGATGCTGTAGACCTTGCATAATCTATGCACACTTGCACCTGGGAAAACCCCCAGAAGTCCCCATTTTCTGAGAAGGCTGCACATGGGACACTGCCCCTATCAGGGATGTTATCCTGAGTAAGAAGAGCCGGGTCCCCAGGACACAGAATGAAAGATCCGGGAGGAACTCGGCTGTGTGTGTCAATGGAAGCAAAGCTCTGTATGCTTTTTCTAAGGCTGTTATTTAATGCAAAAGAAAGTTGCAGTTGAGTCATTGCTTTTATTCTTGACCCTTGGACATGTAATGGGGGGCTCTCACCTGGAATCCAAGTGAATGGGTTGAATGAGTTCAGTAGGGGACTGTTTTCAGAGGGGCTGAAGAACCTTCTGGAATGAACATCCTAGGAGAAGCAGCAGCAGCCCAGCCAGGCACAAAGAGAGTTCCCTGGTAAGAAAGTCTTGGTCATCAGAGAAGCCGGGCATCTGGCATTAGTCTCTTCTCCTGGCTCAGGCCTCAGTGATCTCATAATTCTGTGGGGTGAGGACTGGCTTTAGAAGGATTATTTTTTACCAGAAACTCTCTTAAATATTGGCCGTAAGTAGTGTTGCTCTGGTGCTCCTCTAACAGTGAACTGCAGACATATAGGTAACCTCACTCCCACCATCCCAGACTGACCACACTGCTCAGGTGTTGTGGGTGGGATCTGGCCCCAGGGCATTGGTGACGGCACCCAATGGAGCCACAGCAGCGCCAGCAGAGTCTGTGGTGCTTGGCTGGACAATGGAGGTGCCCATGAGGTGTAGGCTTGTATGGAAGCACAGGTGGGGACCCCCGTAAGTCACTGAAAGAGGCTTTGACACGGAACAAGGATCCTATACGAGAATCTGGGGCTGAACACTGGGGAAACTGGTGACTCCATCTTTGCCCACACGATGTTGAGGCTTAAAAACCAAGTTACATGCAGATGGGAAAACTGAGGCATGAAGAGGTTAAATCACTTGCCCAAAGTTATAGACCTGCTAAGTGACAGAACCAAGATTCCAACCCAGATCATCTTGACTTCTGCTTGTTCTGTTGGACCATGAGGCCTTTTAGGAGAAACCAGAGACTGTTTAAGGAATGCCAGTAATCCAGTTGGATAGAAAAAAGAAGGCACCAGGGGATTCCAGCAAGATTAAAGTTGGAGTGGTACTTCGGACTGTGTTGTGGAAGCGTTGGCACTAATGTGGGCAATAGTGGCATAGTCCAGGGGTCAACAAACTAGAGCCTGGGGGCCAGAGCTGCTGTCTGTTTTTAGACTATACATTAGGAATAGTTTTTACAGATAAACATTCACAGTCAATCTGATATAGGGAACCACTAACTTTGAATCTCACTTAGGTGAAATATTATCCCATGAAAAATTTCATTCTTTTCATTAGTAGAGCTATATACAAAGTGTTATATTCAATTATTATTATTGTTTTCATTTCATCAGTAAAAATTTTTCTCTCTTATTATATAATTATGTATATAACATCCTTGGTTTTAGCCTCTTGGCCTTCAAAGCCTATCTGATCCTTTACAGAAAAATATTGCCAACCCCTGGAAGTCAGTGATTGAAAAAAAGTCATAAAGTATAATTTTTATTGCACACTTTCACCAGTAAAAGTGTTCTATATATACATATTTATTTAATATATAATGTGTGCTATACTACTAGTGTATGCAAGCAACACAGTTAGGGCTATGAATATAAATAGGGCTACGCAGTCCAACTGCCTGAGTTCGAATCCCAGACCTGCCACTTACTAACTTTATGACATTGGGCAAATTATATAAACCTTGTGCCTCAGTTTCCTCATCTGAAAAATGGGGATAATAATAGTATCTATTTTATTGGATTTTGTGAGAATTATATTAATTCATATATGTAAAGTGCTTAGAACAGTCCCTGATACCTAGTAAATGCTAACTAAGTGTTAATAATGGTGTGTGCATTTTAATTCACACACAACAAATAAGAATTTAAAACAAGGAGATGATAGGAAAAGTCCCAAACATTACTTCGGGCATCCTCACGTGGCATCTCACATCACCCCTAGGTTTTGCACAGGATAGACCATCAGTGATTCAGGTGACTTTGTTGGGGGACAGAGGCAGGTGGCAAAGGGATTACTGATGAGGAGACGATTCACTGGTTCTGGGAAATGGGATGGCCCGACCTCGGGGCTGGTGGACTGTGGGAATGGAATAAGGTCAGCCACATAGGACCAAATGCATCCTGTAATATCTTCTTTTAAGTCAATTCTTGCTACCACCAAAAAAACAATCAGCGTCGGCCTGGGAAGTTCCTCTGCTCATTCATTCAACAGTCTTTACTGAGCCCTTTTTGTGTGCCATGGATACAGGGGTTATAAAGATGGATCACAAACAATGCCTGCCATTAAGAAGGTCATGGCCGGGAAAGAAGAGACAGATGGAAAAACAAGTAGGTTGTCCCCTCAGTATCTGTGGGGGAGGAGGTTCCAGGATCCCTTGCAGATACTAAAAGCCACCGATGCCCAAGTCCCTGATATAAAGGGGTGTAGTATTTATATATAACGTACTACATACTCCTGAATACTTTAAATCATCTCTAGATTACTCATAATACCTAATATAATGTAAATGGTATGTAAGTTGTTGTATTGTTTTGTTTGTATTATTATTTTTTTGTGTGTATTTTTTTTTTTTGAGACAGAGTCTCACTCTGTTGTCCCAGCTAGAGTGCAGTGGCATCATCATAGCTCACTGCAACCTCAAACTCCTGGGCTCAAGTGATCCTCCTGCCTCAGCCTCCTAAAGTGCTAGGATTATAAGTGTGAGGCATGTTTGTATTATTTTTTATTGTTTTTTGTTCCTCTGAATCTTTCCGTCTGAGGTTGGTTGAATCTGTGGATGTGGAGCCCGCAGATATGGGGGGCCGACTGTGTGTGCAGTAGTGTCTTCACTGTTCTAATTGGAGCCTGCTTAGGACCTGGTGGAGGTGAAAAGGAACAAGTGCTCACACCCATGGGGAAGGGAGGATGGGGAAACCTCACAGGCATGGTAATGCTCAGGTGAAGGATTGAAAGATAAGTGGGCACTGGCGAGGGACAGAGTAGGCATTCCAGGCACAGGGAGCAGCCAGAGCAAAAACAGAAAGGCAGGACACAGCCTAGGGAGTGGCCAGGGACTATAAATGCCCAGAGTCCAGAGCAATGAGGCTGCACTAGGGAGGGAGCCACATGCCAGACCACGGTGTCCTGTGTACAAGGCCACAGTGCCAGGATGACCCTGCAACAGCTGGGAAATCGCGGTTGGTCTGGACGTAGGGTAATGCTGTTATCATATTTTCGTTTTGGAAAGTTCCAGTCACAAGCTAAAATAATCTTTTTTTTCTTTGAGACAAGGTCTCACTGCATTGCCCAGGATAAGTGCAGTGGCATCATCATAGCTCACAGCAACTTCAAACTCCTGGGCTCAAGCCATCCTCCTGCCTCAGCCTCCCAAGTAGCTGGGACTACAGGTGCACACCACCACACCTGGCTAATTTTTTCTATTTTTTGTAGAGATGGGGGCGTCGCTTTTGCTCAGGCTGGTCTCAAACTCCTGGCTTCAAGCAATCCTCCTGCCTCAGCCTCCCAGGGTGCTAGGATTATAGGCATGAGCTACTGTGCCCAGCCAATTTTCTTTTTAGTAACATAAACCATCCCCCTCAAACATACCCTGCTTATAGTGTCATTCTGATACTGTCAACATTAGCAGGCCTTAAAAAGCTAAGCTGTTTTGTTTTGACTATTTTTAAAAGGCAGTATGAATCAATGGCAATAAAAGCTACTTTGAATGGTATGCTGATGAGCAATTAGATTGCGTTCCCCTCAAAAACTGAATTTAATAACCTTGACCTACATTTACTTTCAAGGAACTTGGTTGTCTGCTTTTATTCTGAGAATGAAAACTTGTGGTTTTAGAACCTAATGTTTTATGGGGAGATTGTCATGAGGAAAAATGAAAGGGTTTTCCCCCTAGTGGGTCTCTTGCTCCGAGTTCTCTTCTTCCTCCATCCTCTCATCCATTCATTCACAGAACTGATCAGACTGACTGTCTTTCTTTCTTTCTTTCTTTCTTTCTTTCTTTCTTTCTTTCTTTCTTTCTTTCCTTTTTATTAAAAATCATGGACTCTGAATTCAAGTTTTATAGTGGTAAAAAATAACTTGCATCAAATCAGTCCTCTTGCTCAAAACCCTTCATGCCTGCCCATTTCACCTACCCTTAATGAGGCCCTGGACAATCTGACTACCCACCTTTTATGTTTGATTACATGGAATTCACATCCTTGCTTTGCATCAACCAAATTAGTTCTTTCAGTCCCTTAATGCAACAGGCTACTTTCTGCCTCAGAGCTTACTATTTCTCTTCTGCTCTAGATCCTACTTTTCTAAATCTTATACCTAGGAGGGCATTCCAGGAAGCCTCATTATCCTCTTTTATCATCAATTATTCCTGCTTTTGCTCTCCATGTTTTCAAACCTTCCTTTTCTCCTGGATTGCTTAACTAGATTCCATGGAGAGAAAGAGAAGTGTCTGTTCAATAACTCGGTCACATTTTGAATCCTGAGCTTATGTTAGGTTTATTTGTGCACAAAATCTCACAAGATAAAATTTTTAAGTAGTTTTAATCATTTTTGCCTCTCAGCCAAGAGGGTTCAAAATCAGTACACATGGCAGGAATGCAAAATATATGTCATATCACTTCCTATGTCATTTTTGTTCTTTCCTATAGGCATATATTCTCTCATTGAAAGCACCTCCTCCTGCATTTGGCTATAAAACAAAAGCTTCTAGACGTATGAATGATGTTTCATAATTTCTGGAGATTAGATATGAAATGTCTATAGTAGCTTATGAACACTATTATTTTCTCATTCCAGATTTTCCCAAATTTGATCATTTAATCAATGTCCACACTCCTTTAAGGGGCCAACATTGTCAAAACATAAAAATTGATCTGAGTTACAAATTCTTCTTCTTTCTTTGCTATCTCATATTTACAGGACTCTAGCAGGACTGAGACATGGGTTATCTGCTTGTTAAATTTGTATTCAGAGGATGGTTTATCTATGTATGGTAGAATTATTTAAAGAAGTGATATAGGAAAGTGGACCCCAAAACTTGGGTCCAGCCTGAAGGCCAAGTGGGTTCTTGGCTTTGTGCAGGAAAGAATTCAAGAGAGAACTGACAGAGCAAGGCAAAGGCAAGATTATTGAAGTAAGAAAAGAAAAAAAGGAGCTGCCAGGTGGACAGAGCAGCAGCTATCTCTCAGAGCAACAGAGAGTAGCAGTTTGTGAGTTTCTGGGGTCTTACTTTATACTTTCGATTTAACTTTATGTTAAACAGAGGGAGGGTTATTCACAAGATTTCTGGAAAAGGGGTGGAGAATTCCCAGAACTGTGAGTTCCTCTCCTTTCTAAACCATATAGGGTAACTTCCTGAAGTTACCACAGCATTTATAAGCTGTCATGGCACTGGAGGGAGTTTCTTTTAATATGCTAATAGATTATAAACAGGATATAATGAGCACCCAGGGTAATCTGAGGTCATTCTTTGTGGCCTTCTTGGTTCTAGCTGGTTTTGGTGGGCTTCCCCCCCTCCTGTTTTATCAGAGTCCTTGATTCAGGTCTTGTGGCTCCTTCTTGAGCAGGGCCTGCCAATTCCCTGTCTCAGAAGGAAGACTTGAATCTTCTAAAAAGTCATACAAAATAATGCCATCTGAATTTTTTTTTCTGTCTAAACTGGTTCTATTTACCTAGCGCCAATGCATTTGTCCTTGATTATCCCAGTTTTTGATCTTGAAATTGCATGTATTTTTAGTTTTCCTTGAAAGGGGTGAATTCTTTCAATATCTCCTTACAGACCTCATTTACCTCTTATTTGCTAGAACTTAACGCTTTGCCAGTCCTCTTAGGAAACAATTAAACTGCCTCATTTGGTGCTGACACCTCATATAGACACTGCCTTAATATGTGACAAAGGACACCTATGATGCACTAAGAATGTAATATATAACTTTACCTAACTTTAAATAATAAAATAGTAAGCTTATTTCCTGTAATACAGTCTTGTTATGAGCTGCTAAGCACCTTTGCATGACCAGAGGTCAATAAATTATTTCTCTTCTCTGCTTGAAGTTTCAAATTAGAAACACATTTGAGCGATGAAGCTAGAGCTATTTTACAAGGTTGACTGCCATTATTGGATTGATGAATTTTAAGATGTGGATATATGTGAGAGGCTCGCCCAACTGACTTCACTGGTTTCAAAGTAAGAAATTGATGTCAAATAAGGACAGGAGGTAGGAGTAGCAGTACTTACATATTATAAAGAATGTGCTATGATTTTTCTCATTTTGTGTTTTAAAATAGTCCCTTAGCTTTTTAATTAAATTTGTATATAAAGTAATTTATTAGCTATAAAATGATTAATATATCAGATTATGTACTCAGAATTTTCCTAAATTATCAACATTTTATTATTTCTAAGCCTTAGACTTAGTTTTCATTGTGAATTCTAATATAATGATCGGTCAGTATACCTAAATCTTGTTACAAAAGACACAAACCCCGCAAAAAACCACTGTTACGTATGTCTTAGAAAGGTAATGTGTCTTTAGCAGACAGTGGTTACTGCAAAACAAGCTGGAAAGAAAATAGACTTCTTTCACCTAAGAGATCAGTTCTTATTTAAGGTGAAACAAAATATTTGCATTTTGACAACAGTTCTATTAGCTTCAGACAATGGGGTAAAAAAATAGTATATGTTTTGATTTATTTCATTTATTCAAATCATCTTTCATATTTCACATAAAATGTTTAGTACATTTCTTTGAAAAGATTCTGTTACTCATCTAGAATTGATTCCTTGAATTTTTATTTTTTGTTATTATAATTTGTCTATTATTCTAACAGATTGTGGTTGGTATATAAGAAAGTTTCAAATGTTTAAAATCAGCTTTATTGAGTCACAAGTTACTTTGAATAAAATGCACCCTTTGTGAGCGAAATGTTGAATGAACTCGTCAATAAAGGAATCACTTGCAGATAGGTGTACCTCTGTCCTCTCTCTGAAATTTTCTCCTCTGCATCCTCAGCAACTCTCCCCAAACTCCATTGTCTGTTTCTTCAGTTCAGCAAGACTGCAATTCTCTGTCCTCACCAAAAATGTGTTTCCAGGTACAAAGCCTGCAATATCAGAAAGGCTCATTTTGTTTGTTTTCTATCTTAGAGGTCACAGTCCTGCTGTTATTCAGTCTAAAACAAATGTTTCATATATTTTGTCTACTTTTCTAGTTGTTTATGGTGGGACAGCTAGTCTGATAATAGTTTCCCTCATGACAAGATGCAAAAGACCATAGCTAATAATACTGATAAACTTAATTTGTATAAAACTTTATTCTTAAATTTTCATATTGCTTCTAAAGAAATGAAATGATTTTTAAATTGGATTAACTTGCTTTTTAACATAAATAATTAAAGGATCCTAATAAGTGACAGTGTTACATTTTTTTCCCTAAGAGTTAAACATAATAACTATTTAAAAAAATATTACATTGCTAATAAATTGCAAAATCATGTGAACAAATAATTGGTATTTTTATCTGGTTCTGGACTGCAAAGTGAATGGCTCTAATAATTTTGATTTTAAATGATTGTTGGAATGTTAGTGTAAGATAGGAATTTGTTTTTCTTAAGAAAATAGCTTTCTAAGAATATCAAGAAAAATTTTTTCAAATGTCTTCTGAGTGTCTATTAATATACCCATTTACTTTTTTCTCTATTAAATCATTGCTTTGCCAAATCATTCTGGTATTCCTGAAATAAATTCTACTTGTTGAAAAAGAATTTATTATTCTTTAACAACTAGAGCTAGTATTTTATTTTGGATTATTTGTATCTCCATTTATACATGAAATGATCTTGTTTTCCATAATGATACATAGTTGAGGTATAAGGTTACATAGTTTCATAAAATGAATTGTCTATTTGTCCATATTTTACTTTTAAAATGTTTACATAGAAATGGAATTACTTATTCCTTAGAAAATTTAAAGCACTCTTTTTTTATTATTTTAATGAGGTAAAATTGGTATATGATAAACTCCACATACAGCGCACAATTTAAGAGTCGTGACATATGTGTATGCCTGTGAAGTCATCACCACAATTAAGGTAGTAACCATACATTATCCTGCATATTTGCAATCCCTCACTTCCTCTCCTCCCCAGGCAACCATTGATCTGTTTTCTGTTACTATAGATTAGTTTGCATTTTCTAGAGCTTTATATAAATAACATCATACATTTTTAATTATTTTCTGTCTAGCTTCTTTAAAACAACATAGTTATTTTGAGATTCATCCTTTTTATCCATATTTTGTTGTTTTCTATTACTAAGTAGTATTTCATTCAATGGATATACTATATATGTTTTCATTTCTCCCAGGTGAATACTTAACAGTAGAATGCTTTGTATATGTTTAACTTGTTTAGCTTGGTGTATGTTTAACTTTTAAATAAACTGCTAAACTGTTTCCCAAAGTGGTTGTACTGGTTTAGGTTCCCACCAGCAGTATGTATGAGTTCCAGTTGTTCCAGGTTCTTGCTAACATTTGCAAGGTGTGTGCAGGATATGTGTGTAGTAGCATCTTATTGTGGTTTTAACTTGCATTTACCAGATACTAATGATTTGAGCATTTTTTTCCACAGGCTTATTGGCCACTCCTATCCCTCTTTTGACGGAATTTTCTGTTCGATTTTTTGTCAATTTTTATTTTTTTTGTAAAAATTAAGTGGAGGGGTTCTTTGTGTATTTTAGAAACAAGTTCTTTGTTGGATATATGTTTGACAAATTTTTTTCCCCAGTCTGTGGCTTGCCTATCATTTTAGTCACAGTACCTTTTGGAAAGCAAAAGTTGTTTTTAAAATTTTGATGAAGTCCATTTTTTTCTCTTCTATATTTTATGCATTTCTGTGTCTTATTTATGAATCCTTTGCCAAACTTATAGTAAGATTTCCTCCTGTTTTCTTCAAAAGTTTTATCATTTTAGCTTTTATATTTAAATCTGTGATCTATTTACAGTTAATTTTTGTACGATATGGCAAGCATTGGGAACCCTGCTTATTTCTTTCTTTATGTATGTATTTTTATAAGAATAGCTATCCAATTGTTCAGCGTGAGCTGAAGCCAGGAGGGGTTCACCTCATTTGTTTCCTTCTCTCAGGAGTTACATTTCTGCACTGTCTCCTGTCCAATGTGTGCAAATTATGATTTCTCATATTTTGTCCAGCTTTCTTTTTTTAGTTGAGGAATGGTCACTGTTACTCCATCATGGCTGAAAATAAAAGTGATCTTAAGAACTGAATTTATGATCAAATAGGTTTTATACTTAACTTTAAGATGAAATTAAAGTTTTAAAGTGACACAGTCTAAAATTGTTCTGTGATTACTTGTCTGTGTTTTTTTTTTAAGTTATGACTCTGGTTTGGGAGTCAATTTCTTTTTCTAAAGAAAATATTTAACTATGTTTATGTTGATTAGCATGTGATCATTTATATTATTATTTTAAGTAGCTATCAAGTTTCTATACTACCACTCTCTTTCCTAGCTTTGAGTTTTTGTGGTTTTTTTTCTTATCATGTTTGATAAATTAAACAGGTTAGAAGCTTGCCTATGCTATTGCTTTTCTCAAAGATAGAGCTTGTAGCTACATTTTTCCTCCTTTTTTTTTGTTTAAAAAAAGGGCTAAAGTCTCCCTCTGTCATCCAGGCTGGAGTGCAGTGGTGCAATCATAGCCCACTGCAGCCTTGAACTCCTGGGCTTAAGTTATCCTCCAGGCTCAGCCTTTCAAGTAGCTAGAACTACAGACTCATCATCATGCCTAGCTAATTTAAACTTTTTTTTTTTTTACAGATGGGGTCTCACTATGTTGCCCAGGCTGGTCTAGAACTCCTGACATCAAGAGATCCTCCTGCCACAGCCTCCCAAAGTGCTGGAATTATAGGTATGAGCCACCATGCCTGGCCTGGCAGTTCTTTTTATTCTTTAATTTCTGTTTTTGTCTTTATTGGGTTTCCCCCAACTTACTTTTTGCTTGTTTTATTGTCCTCTCCTTTATTATTTAAGCTGTGTGCTGAAATTTAAGCCATTTTCTTTTTCTTTCTTATTAAAGAATAGAAGAACTCCCTATACCTACAACCCTTCTGATTTGATATTTATTATTATCATTGATTATTACTAATTTCTAATAATCTATATGGGTACCTTTGATTGAAAGCATACAAGTGGTGTACATTTGTTATTTTTTACAACTTTTATCAACGTATTTCCTCAGTTCTTGAATGCCAATAATTGTAAGATGTACCATCAATTTAATTATGGTTATGTTGAAGGCAGAATAATACTAATGGGTGTGATTCATACTCCAGGTTTGAATCTAATTGTCTACTCCAGGTTGTCTACTATCTAATTCATACTCCAGGTTTGAATCTAATTTACATTCTCTGAATGAAGAGTCTTTGAATCACCTTTGGCCATCAGAATTTTGTGTATTATCACATAAGTGTAAAAATTCCCTAAATCATGGCATTGAACAGGCAATCTTATTTATACTAAATATTTTTTTTATTTCAGTGCTGTATTAGTAAAATATTTAAAAATACATTTTAAAGTGAAACTAGATATACAAATTTGGGTTTAAAGTCACATGCATGTACTGCTAACTTAACATCACAGATGTAACTATGCTGGAAGAGCCAGATTCAAAAAGTATCATACACTCAAATAAACTTTATTCTTCCTCCTCCCCTTTCACCTATTCAACCATATTCTGGGTCTATTTCTACCCTGTGCCTTGTGTGAAATGTAAGGTAAGTTTGATGCATTTTATACCTCCTTTTGGGCAATAAAAAACCACTTATTTTAACAAAAATCAGTTAAGAAAAATACCTATTCTAATGTCATAGTTCAAATTTAAAATTTCAAGTTTCTTTCTTCCCCCTTTTCAGACCTACTTAAAACAGGCCCCTTGAAATGAAAAGAGATATATATTGTGAGCTTTTATTCCATGACCTCTATTCTCTGGTATTTTGGTGTCTCTCTTAGAGTTGAAATTAACCAAAGAGGAGGCAGTATCAGTAGCTAGGGTCTTATGCTGTGTTCTGTTGGAGTGGTCTAGCATTGGCTACTCTGGGTTTGTCAGGTGTTTAAAGTTGACTCGATCTATATTGGGTGATGCATTCTTTAGCACCCTCTCCCTCTTCCACTTATTGTTAAGTAAATGCATCTCCTCCAATTGGTTGCCTAAGCAGTTTTCTTGACATCTAGGCGTTGGCAGTTCACCTCTAGCTTCTTATTGCCAGGCAGCCTCTTCGCTCGGAGAAATTCTCTTGGGTGCCATCTAAGACAACTCCAAGATCATTCTCTCTTACATGGCTCATCTCTGGCTAATGGAAAACATTCATACATCTTTTGTTCCAATGCACTCTTGACTCTCAAGCTTCTCTGAATTCAGAAATAAGCATTTCCTGGCTATATTATTGGAACAGCTAACCAAATACAGTCACCAGCTCTCTAGATTTCTCAGACTCAAATCAGAAATCAGTTCATTAAGACCTTACCTCTACCCCAACTGCAGGGTAAACATATCTAGTTTTTAGAATGATTTCTTTGAACATCTTTTCTCTGAATTTATGGTAAGAGAATACCATTTGTCATCTCAGCTCATAAGAATTATGTGCATTCTGAAAGTCCTTTAAAAATTTCCCTCTCAGTTTCTCCACTTATTTCAAAAGCTGGATATTGGTGGCTAGTTAAGGCTCTCCAAATTAGTTTTCAGGACGTCCATTATCGAGCCCTGCCTTAGTGACCATGCCTCCCACTTTGGAATTCAGAGAGAAGCTGGCAGATTTTTCTTGGAGTCATAATTGAAATAGAGATAGCGTCACATTTTGACATCTATTATATTAATATTAGAAATGCCTAAATTGAAGGGACAACTATGTTAAGAGTTATATTATTCATAAAACTATGTCTAATTCACAGATGTGTAGGAAAATGACCACTACAGTAAGACTTGCTCCTCTGTGTGGTAGCTACAACTTTTTAGAAGCGATTTTAAGACCTGCCTTAATTTCACAAAATCTAAAAGGTGGAAATTTGTAGGATTCAGGGTTGAGAAAATACGGCATTTTAATTTTTATTATACTACAGTTAGATAATACAACCTGAACAATTACTCTTTTGGAATCTATTGAGGTTTTCTATGTACTGTTTCATAATAATTTCCACACTGTGTCATACACAGTAAATTGCAATGATTATATGCCACACCAAGATTTACAGAGATGAGGCAGTTCACCTACCTGCCCAGAAGCTTGAGGAAATCAATATTTGAACATATCTGTAACCTATTTGAAGTATTAGCAAGCTCTGTTTTAATATGTGATCAATTTCTGACATACATTATATGGGAAATGTTCATAATTTAATACATATGTCTTAACATTATATGTGTGTGTGTGTGTATATATATATATATAAAATCACCTGTAACTCTTTGGCCTGTTTTATCCTTCAAAGAAGGAAATGCGTTAAAGATTACCATGGCTATTGAATATCAGCCAATTTATTTATCTGTGCTAAAGGTGTTTTGCTTTCTGCTTTTCAAAGTAATATTATTTCTTAATACAGATTCATGATTCTTAGAATTTTCTTCTGAGTTTTATCAGTCAGCTACAGGTTGTTCGACCCTAAGGGGGCAGCACTTGAAACTGATTAGGAGAAATATGCATCAGCTAGAGTTCCTGAATTTGGAACTGGTACAATAAATGGATAACACATGAGTTACCTACTTTGACAAAGACAGTGTATTTTGGTCAGTATTTTAGGAAAAAGTAGCATTAAGTTATTTGGAGAAATTTTGGTGTTTTTGTGTATTTGTGTATTAGTTTTCTAGGGCTGCCATAACAAAATACTGTGGCTTAAATTACACAAATTTATTTTCTCACAGTTCTGGAGGCTAGAAGTCCAGGATCAAGGTGTTGGCAGGTTAAGTTTTTCCCGAGGCCTCTCCTTGGCTTGCAGAGTGCTGCCTTCTCACTGTGACTTCCTATGGCCTAATTCTTCTGTGTATTCAAATCCCTGTGTGTCTTTGTGTGTCCAAATTTCCTCTTCTTATAAGGACAACTCTCAGATTAGGGCCCATCTTAATGGCCTCATTTTAACTTAATCACCTTTTTAAATAACCTATCTCCAAATGTAGTCATCTTCTGAAGTACTAAGTATTAGAACTTTAACATAAATTTGGGTGAGGGGCAAAACTCAGCCCATAACTATGGGGAAAGGGTTTAGAAGTCATTTGCTGTTATTGTCTAACTCCCATAACTGTCATTCCTTCTAATAACAAGCACCCTCTCCCTTGGGAGGACCCCCTTCCAGCCTTTATTAAGTGATTACTTCAACCTGCACAAGAGTGGGCACATATTCGATATCTGGTTTGCTGTAATACCAAATCTCTCTGGCTACAATAATTTGCTCTAAATGGACACATTATTCAAGCAAAAATAGTATAATATGTGTCTTCACTGTGACTTGTTTGCTAGAACCACCAAAAAAGATTTTCTTCATTTACAGACATGATGTTAGACTATACCTTGGTAATCAGTAAACACAAAACATTATAGGTGTAACACAATAAAATTGTACTTACACAGACTGTAGGTTCAAAAAGAAGTGAGACAGTCTCTAGGCTATGTTTTCTATGTGATCATTCAGCAATCTAGTTTGCCTTTTTTTATTTTTAATCAACAAGAGGCTACCATGGTTCCCACAACAGGGGAAATGAAGCCTAGAGGCCTGTACAGTAATTCTTGTGTGCTTCACACTGGAGTCGTCGTTTCTCCTCAAAGTCCATGGGCCAGAACTAGTCATATGGCACTGACTGCTGGAAGTCTGAGGACGTTGGGGGAACACATGGCTTTTTGGTGAGAAGTAAACGTTTCGTCCACAAAGTTTATGAAGAACATACGGAGGAGTTGCTATCTTTTTGTGATTATGTGAATGAAGTAATTTTCATTAGGACACAATGAGGTCCACATGCAAAGACATGCAAACATGAGAGACTAGACCTTAGTTATCTTCTTTTAGCCTCTTATTTAGTGTTACCTTCTGAATAAAGCAATTGTGTGAGCCGATAACCAGCACTAATAATTATAATCACTAATTATAATGTTGTTAAGTTGGTTTATTTTGCATCTGAAAGCAACTGACAGAGGTCTACCTTGTGTAAAATATTGATACATTATCCCTTTTTAAGTCTTAATACATTATAATCTTGTTTTATATTTTTTGATAAACTTAATTTGTGACATTTGTCTTCGATGTCGTATTCACATATTACAATGCTCTTAAGTTAATTTAATATTTAGCTTGTTTCAAGACTTAGTTCCCTCCCTCCCCTTTTTTTTTAACACATTTTCTATTTGTTACAAAATATCTTTTGATTTGACAAAACTTTCCTTATTCTCCCTTTTGTGCTTCTGGTTTGGAAGCTATGCATTTATTCTATTTATATAGTAAATACTATAAAGTCTTTTTTTAAATTAAATAACTTTACAAAGAAGAAAATCAATTTCTCCACTCTTATTTTTGAAAATAATATGTCTCTAGAGTGTTTTAGATTATTTTCCAGTTTCTGAATTAGTTTGTAAGGTGTTTTACTAATTTAAAATTTGTCGTTGTTTTAATTTACCCATATCTATTATTTATTCAGAATTACTATAATGTTTGCTAATAACTCTACCCAATCCTTTTACTTTTTTTGCATCCCACTCCTTTTCTTGATTTATGTTCTTGAAATACAATCTGTAGTGTAGCAAACTACTTCAGCCTGAAAAATCTCTTTATTTCACCAAGAAGTTTAGCTGAGTATAGAATTTCAGATTGATATTTTTATGTTATTACTTTGTACATATGTATAGGGGTTTTGTTGTTGTTGTTGTTGTTTGTGTGTGTGTGTGTCTGTGTTTGTAACCTTTATCAGTTGCTGGTGGGAAATGGTTATATACTGTAGCTAGTCAAAGTGGTAGGACTAGAAGCCACAGTGCTTGATAATGTCACAATACCATACTGAACTTGTTAAATACATGAAACACCCAGGGAATCCTAAAAATTCTTGACCGCAGAAATCTAGATAGCAATTGAAGTCTGTGAAGAATAATTAACGTAGCAAGCCTAAGACTGCTATGTTTAGAAAGTCCAGCTTACAAGCTTATCCCTTGGCTGGCATCTGAAAACGTGGCTGGTGAGCAATTCTCTACATTGATGTAAAACTTACACTAATTGATAAGAGTGGCTTACTGTGCCTAAACTGTTTGTACAAACAATGTGGTTTATGCTAAAAATCTGCTTTTCTTCTGGAAGTCTAGAACTTTGATATATGCTAAGACCTGTTGTCAGAACTGCAAGGGGGTTTCAGCCTAGGTCCCATTGCTTGTTGAATAAAGATCCAATTATTGATACAATGAGGATCGCCAAGAAAGAAAAGAATTTTTAGTACCAAAGACACCTTGCCAGGAGGACCGGAGAAGCTGCCTCAAATTGATCTCCCTGACTAATGGATCATGGGCTTTTAAAGGAGGGCCGTGTTCCTTGGGGTAGGTCGTGGTGTAACTAAAAAGGGGCTAAGTGCATTGGGGGCATGTGGTGGGGGATGGTGAATGTTGGGGTTACTGAGTCTGTCCAGGGGCCTTCAGAATCTCAGCTCCTTTGTCTTACAGAAAATCTGCCATTTCTGGGAAACAACTCAAAAAATCAAGTAGATCAAGTAGTTAAATAAGGGAGCATATTATTAAAAAACATATGGAGGTCATTGAAATTTGTTCGTAGAGCCGGTTATAGGCAGAAAGTACCTACCTGAGCAGCCTCCAGTGGAAAGCTTGGATACTGAGTCTCTAATGGGCTTCCCTGAGCATAAACTTCACATACATGTTGCTGTATTTTTGTAGCTTGTTGAAGTGTGCTGTCTGCAGCTGCTCATGGGAGGGAGAAAGCATAAAGAGACCTGCAAATGGGTTTCTCCACACTTTACCTGTGTCTTTTTTCTTTGTGATTTGCATGTGTATCCTTACTATAGTACATTGCTGTAGTAAACCTTAGCCAAGATTATAACTGTAAGCCAAGGCCCATAAATCCTTCAGTATAATAACAATAATGCTTTTTTCTCATGTTAGTATGGGGTTGTACAAGGAAGCATGAATTTTCTAATTTTTAATATGAGTAATACTTTTTATTCTAATGAGTTTATTGTGAAGTCTGTATTACAGCATATGAACGTTTTCTGTCATTTAATAGCTACAAATGAATTTTCTCTTCCTTTTATTTATTTCTCAAATCTTCATAGCCAGTCTATGAGATAAAAATTAATAAAAAGAAAATTAAAATTAATTGTAGAGAAAAGTTCAGCTAGAATACTTGGAATTTCAATGAAGTATTATGGGTTTTAAAGTGAGTACAGTGAAACAAGGGTAAAAAGTATGTTACACATGACTAATGATGAATTCCATATGAATGAAATATTCTTCAAAATATAAGGTTTATACAGATAAAATGGAAATAAAAACAGGAGATCATATTTATTGAAAGAAAAGATACAAAGGAGATAGAAATGTAATAAAATGATGCTTATCCTAATCCCAGACAGTCTTTTTCTAGAGGGGAAAAGAAAACAAAATCAACAAACAAATGAAAACAGCCTCTCTCTCTAATTTCAAAGGATTTTATTATATTAATATGGCACATCATGCCTGCAATAAAACAAAAATAAATTGTGCACTATGAGAATTAGGGCTCCCTTAAAGATAATCTAAGATATTTTCTTATTATCATGTAAATGGTGCTATTAATATATTACCCCAAAGACAATATAACCTATATAAGCAGATTACTAGTGCTGTCATATTTGTCATCTTTATTTATACCTACACTCACTGAAATATCAAGTATTTCCTTAGGCATCTATAAGGCTGAATACTGTTACTGAAAACTGGGCACTTGTCCACATTCTGAATTAAAAGAAAGAGGACAAGTGGTTTGGGGAGGAGGAAAGAGAATTTTTATTACTTTACAGGCAAAGATAGACCTTCTTGTCTCAAAATCCAAATTTCCTTAAAATAAGCAGGAATACAGAGCTTTTAAAAGGAGGGCCCCTCACTTCTGGGCTATTGTGGTTAACTATTTTAATCATCCCATCTGCCAACCGCTCACCTGGTGGGCTGGTGCTGCCTGGGATGGCTGAGTTAGTTATCTCTTTTAGCAAAGGACTTAACCTGCCTCAGGGATGCAGGACAGCCTGCAGTTCCCAAAAAGAGTGAGGGAAGTTTAAAAGAAACAGAATTTTTTTTTTTCTTCAGGCCCTTCCCTCTGTTTCAGTACTAATGTTTGGTTAAACTGTTAGGAGACTAGGAAGCAGGCTGACACCGGATGCAG